>APFE030672180.1:1801-33272 GCA_000404065.3 Pinus taeda
ACTATTAGGTCGGCTGGGTTATATTGTGACTCCTTAGACTCCTATATATAGAAAGGAGGTTTTGTCATTTGAATCATCAAATAATTGTTCATTTGTGCAATGTAAAGGAGGTTGCCCCCTCGAAGAGGCTGAATTCTAAGGCGTTCAACTATCTTTTCTATCTTTTTGTGAGCTGGTTTCATAACATCCAAGGTATGTCAAGATATGTCATGATTTATGCAAAAGACCTTGTCGAGTAACCAAAGTCAAATTTACACACCAAATTGAAACCTCGTGTTTGGTTCATTGGTTGGTGGTTCAATATCCAGGTAGGTTTACGCCATTATTTATGCCACGAAGGAAAGAACACATGATTTGGATAGGCTAAGCTCGTGAGATAGCTCATGGTAAAGCTACGAGTGACCATGGGCAACGAATGAGGGTGATTGAGATGCGAGAGGGTAGTTGTAGGTTAGGTTGTGAGCTGAGATGTAGGCTGAGTTACCAGAGGGTATCTCATAGGCCAAGATGCAGTCTGAGTTGTTGTTCGGTAGTTCATAGGTTAAGATTCCACTGACCATAGGAAGTGACTCATGAGATGAGCTGCAGACAACCATTGGCGACCACCTGCATTCTCCACTAGGCAAAATGACCAAGGGACCAGGTTGAATTTACACACCAAATATATGGGTAGAAAGGGCTGTCTGATTCAAGTGAAGCATAAAAGGTATTAGTGGGAAGGTTCAAGAAGTAGTGAAGGGAGGAGGAGGAAGGTGAGGCACAAAATAATGGTCAATTTTAGACTCTAATCACGGTTCAAATTTCAATTTAAAAAAATTGTATTAAAATACTCATGGAAGGGTTTTTACCAGAGAGTGTAATTGCGGTTCAAATTTCAATTAGACAAAATTTGTATCAAAATACTCATAGAACTAGGGTATCATTGACATTACCATTTTTCTCAAAGACTTTCATTGTCTCCTCTGATGCGACACTCGAACGAGTAGGTGCAATGCAACCTCTTCACCTCATAACGCGGAGCAAGGAGCAAGGATCGAATGTGGATCTCAGGGAAAAACATTTGGAGCAAGGAGTCATATCGGAGCTAAAAGAAAAAAAATTAGAGAAAGGAGCAGTCAAGGTTTGATTCTCATTAGAGCTCAGGGAAAAAAAATTGTCACTCGGAAAAAAAATTGGAGCAAGCAGCAATCAAAGTTCGAGTCCTCGAAAATCAGGGCAATGTTCATCGAGTTGCGATATTGGGGCTCAATTAGACAAATGAACTGTGAAAAATCGAGCTTTGTTTTGGAGCCTCCCTACCAACCATCGTTAGCATCATGTCTTGCACTATCAAGTACATAGGATTTAGTTGAGTTTCAGTGGCCTGTCGGCCTGTGCATGTCAACATGTTTGTCTCCCTACCGTAGGCTGGAATTCCGGACTTAGGCTATTTGCTAGCTGAGACACTCCCCCAGAAAATTATGCAAATCTAGAGGGGAACCAAACTTCCCTCCAAAAATTGTGCAAATCAGTTGGGTAGCCTGTTGGGCTCCAGAATTGCACAGAACAGTCATGTGGTCCTCCTTCAAAAGACTACACAATATGATCGAGCACTGGGCCTCAGCCTAGAAATTGTGAAATTTTGGGAGGCAGTGACTTACTTAGCCCAGAAATTGCACAATTCCTGACAGACAGCCAGCTCTGTTTGCCCAGAAATTGCACAAATTTTCATCCCAGGCTCATAGATCAATGCATGTGCCTTCAAATTGATCGATTCCCTCCGGGATCGAGAAAAAAATGATTTTCATGCATGGGCTTCTTTTCTCGAAATAGAAAAACACAACATGTAGAGGCATCCCTAGATCTGAGGGATCTTTTCTTAGCAGATGGAGGTTACAGGCATAGATCATTTTAGAAACCTCTTGCCAACTGTCACATTTTCCTAGATTTGTGGCATGTGCATCATAACCTAAATCTTATCAAAACTTATGAACCAGACACTACATAGCTCATTCCTCACATCACCCTTGTAGCTCTGACATCTCACATCGAATCCAAGAGTCTTCGACACTATCAGCTTAGCTGTTTCAAGGTAAGCCTTCTTTTCATGTCTTGCGTTGCGTTTCTATTGTTTTTTGTGTTTCGCTTTGCATGAGTGATGTCTCCTTGATTTCAATGAGCACTTGCTGTCATTTTAATGTGTGTTATCTTGTAGAAGAATCGTTTCAGTTTTCGTTTGCATCTCACTATTGTCACATGCATGACAATGTTTTTGCACTGATGGTCGTCGTCACGACGACCCACTTCACACACATGAATTATTTCCCATTTCTGAATCATGCACTTACTATTTGCATGCATGATCATTCACTCTTGTTTACACTCAATTTCACAATGCATTTAGACTTCTCATGTTTTCAGTCGCTTGTCAGCGGGTTTGGGCTGCCTTAGCCTGGACCTTGCCTTACCCAACTAGCATTGCACATTTCTGGAAGTGAAGTCTCTACCTTCCCTCCAAAAACTACAAAAGTCTAGCCCAACACTAACCTTTAGGCTTGCAGTGCACAATTCTGGGAGGGAGTGCCTTACTAGCCCCAGAAACTGCGCAATATAGTTTGCTGGTTTTCATGTCACTACTAACTGAAATTGCACATTGCACAGTTTCATTCCTCAACGGGCTAGGCTGGAATGTGCATTGAGCAGTTCTAGCATTCATTCAGCCTCCCAACAAGTCAGACTGTGCCTTGCGTAGTTTTGGCAGTCAGTCTCCCAGCCACTCAGTGAAAATTGCACAATCTTCATAGACAGTCACACAGGTATGTTGCATGTCAATCCTTCATTCTGTTTTGTTTTTCAACTAACATATTGTTTACCATGAGTGTTTCTATGTCTCCAGGCATCACAGGTGTTTTCCTGCCTCTCAGCAGCACAAGTATAATGGCTTCCAGAAGAGCAGAGTCAAAGACATCATTGAGAGCACAATTGGGATGTAGCCGATCAAGTGTTTATGAACTTGCTTGTCTATGAAGAAATCAAGTTGTTCATGGATAATGATATAAAGATGAAATGGTAGCAGCATCATAGTGAGCAGCACCATCAACAACAACAGAAGGTAACACACCTGCATGCGACAAATGCAAGAGGAAGGTTGTTGACAACGTAGAGGCAGAGCAAGATTGCAAGTTAAAGCAGATCCACTTGTGATGAAAGCATCTTTGGATATTGAGGCTATGAGGTGACTACTTGACAAGAGGATCATGTAGAAGTAGAGAGAGAAATATAGAAGGAGTTGCAAATGTTGAAGTGACAACTCAAGGAAGAACAGGAGATGCACAGATGAGAGAAGGAGTTACAGCAGGAATAGGTACAACCGGAGGCGCAACATGCACAAATTGACGAAACTGTCCCCATACAAGTTATAGACCCATCCCAGAAGCCGGCACAGAGAAGATAGGGTCAGCAGTGTCGTCAATCACATGCAAGAGTTTTCAGGAGCATGGATGTCATTGTCCGCATGCAGGTGATCCCACCCATTGGCACACTCACCCAGGCAAAGACAACAACCAACTCCAACTGGTGCTGAACATGTATGTCGACAAGTTGATACGCATAGTCACTAGCACACACTTGGTGATCAACATAGACACTATGCATCAGTATGTTACTGGTACAGTTGCACTTAAGATGATGATGCACATGCTATTAAACGATTTGGATAGAGGAGCCATATCGGTGTATTGGGATGCAATGGAAGAAAAAGTTCGCTTTCAGTAGGATGTCACCATTGAGCATGCAGACACCATCATAGATGACCATGCTTAGCATCAGTTCGCCACCATCAATCATCGCAAGGATGTTGAAGAGTTGGTCTTCCCACAACTTTCCAAGTCTTAGTGATGTCTTGCATGGCTTGCTCAAGCCTATTTTGTCTCACATGCGTACATGTGCAGATTGTATGTGACATCTTGTGAAGTGAAATTCCAAGTGTCGATAGTTGAATATAGCATTCATGCAGCAGTTGAAGAGTCATGCGGGTAGGTGAAGAGTCACAAAGGGGAATTCCAAGGGTCACCCCACCCTTTGCCATTTATAGAACCTCATAACTCATTGTATGGGATTTTGGGTAGCCAAGCTTTTGATAGGAGTACCTTAGAGAAAGCTTAGAGAGTATTGTAATGAGTCTTAGCTTCTCCACATTGCAGATCTAGTACATCTCTTTGGAGGAGCAAGTGATAGTGATTGTAGCGTTCCATTATTGGGACTAGTGGTTGGTCATGGTTGTACTATATGACTGGAACTTTCACTTCTTAATATAACAGAGCCAACACGTTTCATGCATATGTTGTTATTGTATTTCAGTTAGCTTGGTTACTCTAATGATATATGTATCTGTTTTCTCACACATGTATGTATAGGCTCTTTCTGTATATTTATGTATGAATCTTACTGAGATGTGTTGTTGGTTTAACCATCACTTTGGATAGTTGGTTTGCCTTCCTTCCAGTCTATGATGCATCTTTGCTTGTGTGTTCCCTTCCAATCTACGTGTTTACATAGGTTTCCAAGGAGTGCACTCATTCAACCTTCTGTGTGTTAGAACCATTCATGCACATTCCTTGGCTTGCTGTGCATGTCACACCCTTGATACCAACAAGGACATATTACTTACCTCTGTATGTAACCGCGGTCAAGGAGATACCGTATGACCCACTACTGGGACTCCTACACCAAACGGTATGAGGTCTAATTGGGAATTCTTACTGGGGAGATCACCTTGACATGTTGGTGGGTTTAGCACAGTCAACATTTCTGGCGCTAGAAGGAGGGCTAGATGACAAGCCGAGTCCTCATAGTCTATTTTGAATCTTCGTACATCTATCATGGAGTTTGTTATAGTCCACCCTCTGAAATGCTTGTCCAACAAACATATCTTTCACATCAAGAGGGAGTTCTGGGATCACTTTTCACAAATCATGTATGATGGTGAAGGCGAGTTGGCCTAGACTAAGCACTTAGATGACTTCCATGCGTTCATGGAGAATGTGAAAAATTTTAATGAAACATAGGTATGTTCACTTCTCACACACACACTTCGCGACCACCCATTGCGATGGTGTGGCACACTGCCTCATAACTTCTTTGCACTCATTCAAGCAGTTCCACGATCTAATTGAATTTGCTTTTAAACATTTTGATCTTAAAGCACTTGATAAAAAAATGTTAAAACAACGAAAGGCCCCGCATGAATCACCTATGGGTTTTTCAGAGCACTTCCATTTATTCATGTTTGATGCTCCAAAAAGTCAGATGAAATTCCAGTATCTCATGGATAGATTTGCATATTGCCTTAACAAGTCATTCCATCCCAAGATGAAGTTGAAGTTCAAACCCCGCTCAGCATACTTCGGTGATGAAGTTGCATAATCATAGATGGACACAGTTGTTGTCACAAGTGAATATCCATCATCCCCTCATCAAAAAAATTCAACACCACAGAGTGATGTGGGAGAACATGCACACACGTCTATTCAACTATCACATCCTCCCAACATCACTTCTCTCAATTTTCACCTAGATTTTGTTTTGAAACCCATGGGTCCTCACATCCATGTCTTACCTCAACCTCTGTCTTCGCATTCTTCTGATCCTCCGGATTGCACTATCTTATGTTGTACCATTTCAGACTCTACACTTGTTGTGAACGAGGCTCAAGCCATCGACGGATTTGGTGTTACAAAATCAACATGCGTTGTCATTCATGAAAAGTATGAATGGGAGTCTAAACATCAACCCATGGTGAGGGATGATTCTCTTTCATCTATGCCTCCTCCTCTTTTCCTAACATCTTCGGTGATAATTCCATCCCTGATTTTTCTCGTGTATCTCAGTGTATGGATGTACCTATTGTTGATCACTCGCAGAACACATCAGATGTCATTCTGTCATTCGACAGCAGAGAGGACAAATCATTCATTGAACATCCACTTGATTCTTCATCTGATTTTTCCGGAAACACAGACGGTGAACATTCTTGCTTCTCATCTATCCCTCTCTATGATTCATTAAATCATGAGGATGCCGACAAACATCCTCAATTTTCTGATATTGGTTGTCGTGATCTCTCTAATTCTTCATCTGATCAAGATGTTGATTCAATTATTGTTAATCTATCTAAGGCACTGGTCTATGATGATATATCTCTCGATGAATTCAAAACCTCGCAGACTGTCGAGGCACTTTAGCTCGAGTTGATGGTTATGTCAGGCCCTCACTATCATGAGGTTGGTTTTACTTCCGATCAGGAAATTGTTGAAACTGCAAGGCTCCTCATCACTCATATGTATGCACTAAAGTTCAACCAAACACCCATATTTCACTTCCTCCACTCAAACTACATGATCCCATCACTCATCCATTGGAGGAATCTTACATAGCAAGCACACTTTTGCAATATAAGTGGTCTACTTTTCTCACATTTTCTTACATGGCACAGTCAAGAGAATGTATACACTCAACATTTGCATGCATTGTAGCACAACACCATGGTAATTCCATAGATTTCATGTCACGTGTTTGCACTCACTTATGTTCTGTGGACACATTTAAACTCGTAGTGTGTTTGGCTTCACTATTATATCTTTCATGTTTGCTGGTTCGCACAGTTGTGCTGTTTTTGAACCATGCCTTCACCAACATGGGTCAACCAATGCATCGATGGCTACATTGGAAGTATCACTTTACATGAGCAGACCCATGCACTATTAACTTAGGAGTAGGAGTAGTGTTTTCTTCTGGTTTGTTTGCTTACTCACTTTTCTTACACATTTACTTATGCTTTTCTTTGTTCTATTTTTTGTTTGCTCATTTGCGTTCATAGGTTAGTTTCACATGGAACCGTGTGTGACTCTTGAAAGAAGATGGGTAAAGTACAAGAGGACTTGTACAATTATCAATACTTGGTTATCTATCATCCTGCCTCTGTATGAACAACTTGTTTTCTTCAGTCCATGATACATCAATGGAAAATACGTGTTGTTCGAAGTGAGCCTTAGTAAAAACACAATGCTTACGTGTTAACTAGTGTCACCTACTCTAGTTGTTTGTTTTGGGTTAGCCCTTGTCAGCTTAGTCAAGTAGAGTAAGGTGAGGGGGAAAACCTTAACAAGCACGTTAGAGGTATACAAAAACTACTTCTCCGAAGGAACAACCTCTTTTGCTCTCAATAAGTCGGGATCCCTCTTCCGCCTCTGAAATGAATAAGTTTTATGCACAATTATGACAATGAAAATGTTAAAAAAATCGAAAAAAAAATGAAAATGAATAAGGTGAAATAAGAGAAAGGCTTCCTGTGAAAAGAGGTGATACAAGTAACTCTATTGGGGCACTAGCTAGACTCACTGGTAGTAGATCAATGCTTGTTTTCGTGCGTGACTCCGCTGGGGTACTGTCTAGGCCTGCTGGCAGCGAAGCAACACCAAAGGTGAAACTAAAACTTTGACGACCATTGGCTTGGATTGGAATGTGTGCCAATAGACCAAGAGCTTGGAATATACTACATATTACAATCAAGCAAGTGTGGAAACCAAGACGAATAGAGAACTGAACAATACTTTTGGAGGTGTTAGACTTGCTTTTCAAAAACAATGTCCATTCAAAAGCTGGATTTCTACCAGTGTGTCTCCAAGTGTTGTAGCGGCTACAACCACCCTCCAAAAATTTGCATTAGCTTCATTTTGGAACCTACCTACCAACCATCCTTAGCATCATGTATTGCATTATCAATTACATAGGCTTCAGCTAAGTTTTTGTGACCTGCCGGCCTATGCATGTTAGCTTGTTTGTCTCCCTCCCGCAAGCTGACATTCTAGACTTTGGCTATTTGCTGGCTGAAATACTCCCCCAGAAAATTGTGCAATTCTGGAGGGGAACCAAACTTCCCTCCATAAATTGTGAAAATCAGTTGGGTAGCCTGTTGGGCTCTAGAATTGCACAGAATAGTCATGTGGTCCTCCTTCAGAAGACTACACAATCTGACCGAGCACTGGGCCTCAACCCAGAAATTATGAAATTTTGGGAGGCAGTGACCTACTCAGCCTAGAAATTGCACAATGCTTGATAGACAACTAGCTCTTCTCAGCCCGGAAACTACACAAATTTTCATCCCAGGATCTTAGACCGATGCATGTGCCTTTAGGTTGACCAATTCCCTCTGAGACTGAGAAAAAATGATTTGCATGCATGTGCTGCGTTTCCCGAAATAACAAAAGGCAACATGTAGAGGCATCCCTAGATATGAGGGATCTATTTTTAGCAAATGGAGGTTACATGCATAGATTGGTTTAGAAAACTCCCGCCAAGTGTCATTTTTTCCTAGATATGTCGCATGTGTGCCATAACCTCGATCTTATCAAAATTTATGAATCAGACATTGTAGAGCTCATTCCTCACACCAACCTTGTAGCTCTGATATCCCACATCGCATCCAGGAGTCTTCGACACTTTCAACTTAGTTGTTTTAGGGTAAGTATGCTTTTCATGTCTTGCACTGTGTTTCTGTTGCTTTTTGTGCTTCACTTTGTGTGAGCATTGTCTGCTTGATTTCAATGAGCGCTTGTTGTCATTTTAATGTGTGTTAGCTTGTAGAAGCATTATTTCAATTTTTGTTTGGATCTCACTATTGTCGCATGCACGATATTGTTTTTCACCGACGGTCATTGTTGTGATGACTTGCTTCACACACGTGCATGCTTTCCTATTTTCTGAATCCCGCACTTACTGTTTGCATGCATGATCATTCACTTCTATTTACACTCAGTTTCACCATGCATTCAGACTTCTCATATTTCAGTTGCCCATCGACATGTCTAGGTTGCCTTAGCCTGGACCTTGCCTTGCCTGGCTAGAATTGTGCATTTCTGGAAGCGAAGTATCTACCTTCCCTCCAAAAACTATGCAAGGTTGTCCCACCACTGACCTCCATGCTTGCATTGTTCAATCCTAGGAGGCAGTTCCTTGCTGGCCCCAGAAACTGCACAATATAGTTTGTTGGTTTGCATGTCATTGCTGATTGAAATTGTGCATTGCGTAGTTTCAGTCCTTAGCAGGCCAAGATGCACTGTGCATTCAGCAGTTCCAGTATTTAGTCATACTCCAAATAGCCTGGATTGTTCCTTGCGCATTTTTGGCAGTCAGTCTCCCAACCTCCTAGTGAAAATTGTGCAATCTTCACAAACACTCACACAGGTATGTTGCATGTCAGTCCTCTAGTTAGTTTTGGTTTTTAAATGACAGATTTCTTGCCATGAGTGGTTATATGTCTCCAGGTATCATAGGTGTTCGTCTGCCTCTCAGTAGCATAGGTATAATGGCTTCTAGGAGAGCAAAGTCAAGGACATTGTTGAGAGCGCAACTGGGGATGTAGTTGATCAAGTGTCTATGAACTTGTATGTCTATGAATACATCAAGTTGTTCATGGACAAGGATATCAAGATGAAATGGCAGTGACATCATAGTGAGAAGCACCAGCAGCAGTAGTAGAAGGTAGCACACCTGCGTGCAACAAATGCAAGATGAAGGTTGTCGACAACGTAGAGGCAGAGCAAGGTTGCAAGTTAAATCAGATCTACTTGTGATGAAAGAAGCTTTCAAGATTAAGGCTATGAGGTGATAGAGTGATAAGAGGATCGCATAGAAGTAGAGAGAGAAACAAAGAAGGAGTTGCAGATGCTAAAGTGGAAACTCAGTAGTTGAATGTAACAGTCATGCAGTAGTTGAAGAGTCGTGAGGGTAGGTGAAGAGTCACAAAGGGGAATGTCAAGGGTCACCCCACCCTTTGTTATTTATAGAACCTCATAACCCATTGTATGGCCTTTTGGGCAACCAAGCTTCTAATAGGAGTATCTTAGAGAAAGCTTGGAGAGTATTGTAATGAGCCTTGGCTTCTCCACAGTGTAGAGCTAGTACATCTCTTTGGAGGAGTAGGCGTTAGTGATGTAACGTTCCATTATCAGGACTAGTGGTTGGTCATGGTTGTATTGTATGATTGGAACTTTTAATTCTTAATATAACAGAGCCAACATGTTTCATGCACATGTTGTTATTGTAATTCAGTTAACTTGGTTACTCTAATGATATATGTATTTTTTTTCTTAAGCATGTATATATAGACTCTTTATGTATATGTATGTATGAATCTTACTGAGATGTGCTGTTGGTTTAACCATCACTTTGGATTGTTGGTTCACCTACCGTCTAGTTCGTGATGCATATTTTCTTGTGTGTTCCCTTCTAATCTGCATGTTTACACAGGTTTCCAAGGGGCACACTCATTCCACCTTCCGTGTGTTAGAACCATTCATGCACCTTCCTTGGCTTGTTGTGCCTGTCACACCCTTTCTACCAACAAGGACATCTTACTTAACTCTGCGTGCAACCGCGATCAAGGAGATACCATACAACCCACTATTTGGACTCCTACACTAAACGGCCTGAGGTCTAGTTGGGACTTCTTACCGGGGAGATCCCCTTGACATGTTGGCGGGTCTAGCACTGTCAACAAATTGCTAGTTCAATCTGAGCTCAACCTGCAAATTAATACCTATCTCTTTGCTCACTAAGAAGCTTTGACCCAAACTTAGTCAATTTCTACCTTTGCTTGAGCCCCTACTTTCTTGCGCAATTCCTGAGGAAATTTAGCCCTATTATTTAGGAATTTCCTCCAAAATGATTTTTTAATTACCAAGGTTGACCATCTGACTGCATGCAACAACTCTATATCCAGGACTAGTCTACAAATGATGTTACACTGCCTAGGAATCTCCACCACAACTGAGGAACTCAATTCTTTACATGCACTAGCTATTTTTGGTTGATTGATTTGTTAATTGAATGATCACTGAGTTAGATCGAAGTCTCACTACACAACTAACCTTCCAGTAGTTCCTTCAATAGTTAGAACTAGTTTAACTGAAAACAACTTGAAATAACTGACCTTGATTGCTACAAATTATAAATCACACATGCTTAACTAAAATCCAACTCCTGTAAAATGAATTTACTATGCTAAATGAGTGAAAAAATCCATGTCACACAAGTTAATTGCATCCAAGTTGTTTGCTCATGTGGAAATTCAATTTTTTTCTTTCTAAATTTGACCAAGGCAAAATTAAATTGATATTTTCTTGCTACATATTTCAACACTACCTTTCAACAATAAAGGTATTATCAACCACCCTTATCCTATACTTGTGGAACTCAAATGTCCCTCTTGACAAAGCCTTTGTCAAAATTCCAACATCTTGTTCCTCTGTCAGGATGTATTGTAGGACCATTATCCGCCTTTGCACACAATCTCGTAAATGGTGATACCAGATATCTATATACTTGGATCAATCGTGAAATACAGGATTCTCAGAGAAATTAATGCAACTTTGATTATCAAAATAGATCATAGTTGGATCCATCATCTAACCAAAAAGTCCCATAAGTATCATTTTCATCCATATCACTTCACATGTTTCTTGAATTGCAACCATGCATTTTGCTTCTGTTGAGTTGAGCACCATGAATATTTGCTTCCTACTATACCAGGAAACAGTTGCGGACCCAACACTAAAAATCCCACTTGATGTACTCTTTCGATCATATGGAATCCCTACCCAATCTGCATCTATGAAGCCACACAGCTTCACTCCCTCTGTCCATTTGTATCATAGTCTAAACTAGGTAGTGCCTCTAAGGTACCATAAAACATGCTTAGCTACCTTCCAATATAATTTGGTTGGTCTAAGCATAGCTTGGCTCAACTATTTGACCTCATAGCTCATATATAGTCATGTTTTCACAAGATACATCAGTGAACCCACTAGTTTTCAACAAATGGTAACATCCACATCTTCACTTGAAGTGGCATCCTCCTTCCTCTAGTTGGTCACTATAGGTGTACCCATGGGTTTACAACTCTCCATGAATAATCTCTGAAATATCTCATTTTCATACTTTCCTTGAGACATAAACAATTCCCCATCACCTTTCCATACTTCCAACTTGAGGAAGTAGTGTGTGAGACCCATGTCCTTCATTTAAATTTCCCTTGCAAGATCCTCCTTGCAAGATCTGATCAGCTTCTCATCACCAGTTCAAATTAAATCATCAACATATAATACAATAATAAATAAATTTACCTTTTATCAAATATGATATAAGTTTACATCTGCTTCACTTTTGGTGAAGCCCAAACCAGCGAGATAATTGTCGATCCTGGTTTACCAAGCATGGGGTTCTTGTTTGAGAACATACAACACTGCTTGCATCTAAGCACATGAAAATCTTAATAAAATGTCTCAAAGCCTTATGGTTTCTCATTGTACACATACTCCTCAATAACACCATTGATAAATGTTGTTTTTACATCCATCTGGTGGATCTTCCACCCCATTTGCGTAACTAGTGCAAGAACTGATCTAATGGATGAATACATTGCTACAGGAGCAAAGGTTTCCTCATAGTCAATTCCCTCAACTTGAGAGAATATTTTAGCCACAAATATGGCCTTGTACTTCTCTACACTTCTGTTTGTTGCATGCTTAACCTTGAAGATCCATCTTGAACCCTCAACTGATTTATCTGTCCTTCTTGGGACCACTTCCCAAACACTGTTATTTACAATGGATTCATATTCCTCCACCATTGTATCAACCCATATAGGTTTCTCTACTACTTCCTCGAAAGAGGATGGCTCATTATCTACAAGCTCAATCATTAGATCCATGTAGCCAATGTATCTCTCAGGTGACCTCATTTGCTTACACAAATTTGAAGGGGCTCCCAAATTCCCCCTCGCATCTTGTACTAATCTATCAGCTTCCCCAGTTCTTTTTCTGCCTTCTTTGGATGGTTCTTCTTGAGTGGATGTCTCCACTCTCTTCTCCTCAATTTTTGGATGCTCCACAACTTCCTAAAGCTCCTCCTTTGGAGCTAAAAGCTCCTCATTTAGATTTAAAATATCCTCTTCTGGTGGGGTCTGAAGCTCCCTCTCAAGAGAGAACCACATTGCTTTCTCCTCATCAAAATTTACATCCCTTCGCATAGTTGTGATTCTAAGGGAAGGTAAGTACACACGATAGTTGTGTGGAATTTCTATGTAATCCACAAATGCTCCCAACTTTGTTGTTCACTCAAGCTTCTTCCTAGAATCTTTGGAGACATGGCAGTAAATAGAGGCTCCAAAAATCCTGAAGTGAGACACATCGGGCTTTCTCCTCGAGAAGGCCTCCTTTGGTGTAATCATACCAAGAATTCGATGAGGATTCCAATTTTGAAAATATACTATAGTGTTTCATGCCTCAACCTACAAATGCAGAGGTAGGACTTGGTCATGTAACATAGCTCTTATTGCTCCCACAATGCTTTGGTTCTTCCTCTTAGCTACCCCATTCTGTTGTGGGTTGTGGGGTGTGGTCAGCTCTCTTAGAGTGCCTTCTTTCACACAGGAATTTTTGAAGTCATTTGACACATACTCGCCTCCATGATCACTCCTAAGAGCCTTCACCTTATTTTTGGTTTCTTTCTCAACCAATGTCTTGAATTCTATGAATTTGGAGAGTGTCTCATCTTTCTTATGCATGAAGAAGATATAACACTTCCATGAGAAGTCATCAATAAAAATGACAAAAAATTTGTGTCTGGCAGTGGAGGTTGTCAACAAAGGCCCATAGACATCAGAGAGGATCCTTTCCAATATTGCATGTGCTTTGTTGTCTTGATCATGGAATGTGGATTTTGCATACTTCCCTAAAGTACCTCCTTTGCAAACATATTGTTAATCAAGTGCTCCTTTATGGAGGCTAGTGATTATTTGTTGCATAATATTAAAGGCACCATGATACAAATGGTAAAGTATTATGTGCCAAAGTTCACCGACATCATGACTCTACACTTTCTCCTCCTTACTGCTTAATGCAGCACAATCTTCCACGTCTAGCTTATACAGGTTCTTCACATGAACCTTGATCTGCTTCACCTGTCCAATGGTTGTGTCTCAAGAATTACTTCCCTTTGATGAAGATCACATCATAAACATGGTCTTCCAAAATTACATTAGAGATGAGAATTTTCTTTAAGCCTGGAACAAGAATAACCTCCTTGAGCCTCAGAGGGGAGCTTGAATCCCTCTTAAAGGTGATTGTACCAATCTCGGTTGCATTGTACCTTTTGTCATCCCCCAACGTGATATGCATGTAGAGATATTTCTCCTCCAAGTCACTAAAAAACTCTCTATGCCCTGTCATGTGGAACGATGCACTTGAGTCCAAACTCCCCATCATTGTGTTGGCCATGCATGCGATAATGGTGAAGTCAAGCTTGAATTGTGAAGACGAATATTCACTTGTTTCTCCTACTAAGTTCTTCTTTATCAACTCTTTGTGTGGACACTTCGTGGCATAGTGCCTGAATTTATGACAATTAAAGTATTTAATTTTGGAAAAAACTTTCTTCTTGCCCCCTTGGTTGGATTCTAGTTTGATTTGAGATTTATTCCCTTTTCCCTTCTTTCCCTCTGTGGATCAATGAAAATTTTTCTTCATCCTCACCCTTGGATGAAATCACATCTCTAGTATTCTGCCTTATTTCCTCCTGTACCAAATCAGACTATAAATGTTCCCAATTCAGTAGTTTCTCCCTCCCGTTCACCAAATACTAGTAGTTGTGCCCAATTTTGGGAAGACCTAGAAGAGCTAGGCTTACCAAGTCATCTTCTACAACATTAACACCAATCCCTCTAAGCTCATCATGAACTTGTGTAAATCTACTTAGATATTGTGGAATAGTGTCATTCTTCTGCATCTTGTTTATTTTGAAGTTTGTCTTTGAGGGCCAATTTCCTATGGTTGTTGCTATTCTAGAATACATCTATCAGTGCCTACCACACTGTGTTATGAGTTTCTTTCCCATGGATATTTGAGGCAATGTGATGTCGCACTCCCTCCAAGATTATTCTCCTAGCCTTGGCTACATATTTCTTCCATTAGGCTAGGTTTTGTGCATCAGATGCATGTGGTTTTGCAATATCTGTCTTGAAATATTATAGCAATCCATTTTCATCCAACACCGCCTCCATGAGATCCTTCCATGTAATGAAAATATAGTTTCCTTCCAATGCTTACTCTAGTCTCATCCCGTTGAAGGTCATCTTCCCAACTCTGAAGAGATCTTGCTAATTGAACTGCAAATTCAAATATTTTGAGAAACAACTTCGAAATTCTTGTTCTAATGTGAGTCATTCTCTAATACCATGTAGATATTATGGTGTATATTTGCAACCGCTCATGAAATTCTAATCAAAATCACAAGACACAAACCTACTCTACTGCTCTATAGAATTAAATTCACAATTTAGAACATCAATCACAAACATGCAATGAGAAATAACACAAATGAACACAATATTTTTCTAGGGGAAATAAATCTGCTAAAAACCCCTATTCTCTCTTGAATTAATCTGATGATGTTAGGCCCCTATACTACTAGTGTAACCCCTTATTGTTATTAGTACAACCCCCTTATTATATTTTTGTACCCATGTAGTCCCCATATTGTTATTATTGTACCCTTACATTATTATTGTTATGTCGGCTCTGATTATATTATGACTCCTTAGACTCCTATATATAGAAAGGAGGTCTTGTCATTTGTATCATCAAAGAATTGTTTATTTGTGTAATGTAAAGGAGGTTTACCCCTCGAGAGGCTGAATTCTAAAGCGTTGATCTATCTTTTTCTATTTTTTTTGTGAGCTGGTTTCATAACATTTGGTATCAGAGCTTTGGATTCTAGGGTTTCGCTGCTCCAAATAGGTCATCGTGGTATTTTCGCTATAACTTTTTTTATGCGATGTTTCAGAAGCGAAGAAAAACCCATTTGAGACGAAATCACACTGAACCTTGATTCCAAATTTCTGAGCATTTTGCGCTATATTTGTGGAGATATGATCTGAGGAAGTTGGTCTTTTTGTAGACTCCTGAATTACATTCCAAATAGGTGACCTGAGGAAAATCGTCATAACTTTCTCTCTGAGCATCAGATTGAAATTTCATAAGAAGGTACAAAAAGAGGACAGACTTTAGTTCTTGTATATATATTTTTCAAAACCAAAGGTCAAAACAGTGACATGTGGCATGTCGTACAAGTTCGCTCTGCTAAGCTAGTCTATAATCAGGTCACTGTCGCAGATTTGGCATAACTCTTCCTTGGAGAATCCAATTTGGATCAAACTGGTGGTATTGGAAAGAGTAAAAGAGCTTTGTTACATAGTGGAAAGTAAAATTATGGCAACAAGGAAGTCCACCCCTCACAACTATAATAAAGGAAGTTTTGTTTCTCCTAGCCTTCCACAACCTACAAGGGTTACACCACAACAATTGGAAGAAAAAAGAAAAAAAAGGTCTTTGTTACCACTGTCATAGAAAATGCACTAAAGGTCATAAGTGTGCTGAGAATAAATTTTACATAGATTATGAAGAGGAGGAAGAAAAGGATCAAGAAACATCAAAAGAAGAGTATATACACCAGGAACCAACCCCAGAGAAAGAAGAAATTAATCTGACCATATCTTGTAGAGCATTGGCCAGAATTACCACTCCTCAAATTATCAAGATAGAAGGACATATCAAGAAGAAAAATGTTCAAGAAGTGAAAGATCGCATTGAGCATCAAGAAATGAATCTGATAATATCTTGTAAAGCATTGGAAGAAATTACCACTCCTCAAACTCTCAATATAGAAGGACATATCAAGAATAAAAAGGTTCAAGCAGTGAAATATCACATCGAGCATCAACAACAAGCTCTCCAACTTTTAAAGGATAACACCACTTTGGTGCAAAATCGAATGAAACAACAGGTAGATGAACATTGTAGTGAAAAATGTTTTGATGTAGGTGATTGGGTATTTTTACTGCTACATCTCAGGCAAGCTATTTATGAGAAGGAAATGTTGGAAATACTACATGCACTTAAGAAATGGCGACCTCACCGAATGGGAAGATACTTCAAGGTAAAAATGGATCATGATAGTCTTAAATACTTTTTAGAACAAATATTATCTATAGAAGGACAGAAAAAACGAGTCACAAATGTATTGGGTTATGAGTTTGACATTATCTATAGAAAAGGGAATCAAAATTTTGTTGCAGATACACTCTCAAGAAAGGATGAGGATGTGGAAGCATTATTTTCTGCTATTTCTATTATCCAACCAGATTGGGTAAATGAAGCAAGGGATGAATGGAATAAGGACGAAGAAGTGTGGCCACTCATTCAAAAGTTGTAGAAGATCCCAATTCAAACAATATTTCTAGAACTTGAAAAGGAAGGAAAAATCATATTGGAACCTGGAGCAGTCATAGAAACAAGAACCCGATAGCTACGAAATCAATCAATTTCAGAGTATATCATCAAGTGGAAGAACTTAGAGGACAAGAATATTCTACAGAAGCATCAAGAACTACTCATGATCCATGTCATCAGAATTCAGTTTGTGAGGACAAATGAACTACTCATGATCCTTGTCATCAGAATTTAGTTTGCGCGTCTCGCTGCCAGAGTATGATTCGACGTCACACTTCCCATTACTTTGCCACCCAGGTGTGTCATAAAAAAGGTAATATTGAATGCATTTTATTTTTTAATTATGGCAACTTAACATGACTATTGACGGCCGAGGATGGCTATCATAATTAAGATGGGGTGGGGGGGGAACGAATTAAGGCAATTGACTTCGTAATTATTGTTACTTAATGTCGAATCATACCAAAAAGGGTAGTTGCACCATTGACGAGACCTCTCCATGACTCACCATTAAGGCGAAATTTTAATTGTGCAGTACAAACCATGTGTGCCAAATCCTAATCCAAAATCTTCACTTACGCCACCCTACCATTTACCCCTGCTGGAAGCACTGAATCCCCATTCAGTGTATTTAGAGAGGAGGAAGATAGCAGTACATGCTGAAATAGCTAGAGTGTGCATCGAAGGGAAGCATAAGCAGGTGAAACAACACTAAATTTCATAAGAAATGGGAGGAGCAACAATACGACATGAGGCAGGGTCTACAGAAGCCTTGGAATATTGCCCTGAAGCATGCCAGGTTTTCAAAGATGTTGGCTGGTTTGAATTCTTCCAGAGACTGGAAGGATTAGACAATGGTATAGCCATGGATTTTGCAAAGAATCTAGAGAGAAACTAGATGGAAGTCAGAGGGTTGAAATTGGAGGTCACGGAAGAAGTTATTGCAAGAGTAATAGGATTGCCAGCATAAGGGAAGAGATGGTTTACTAGGAAGGTTAATGACCCTTCCCTGAAAGGGGATTTTCTCTAGGAAAGCGAGTCACTGGTTAAGAAAGGCAGGGGAATTGATAGACTGTCACTCGCCCAACCATGGGAAGATGTTTCTCTCTTCCTCATTAAGTACATTACTTGTGAGGGAAGGGCAACAATTGTGTTTAATTATCATTTTCCATTGCTCAACCATATCCAGCATTAGCACCTAATCAACCTTCCTTATTTCTTGTTGGGAAATATTAGGCACATGGTTGCAGCTGTGAAAACAGCTGCACATCCAGAAATGCGTGTTACTAACCATGGCCTTATTAAAATCATTGTGTTGGACGCCTTGAGCCGACAGGGCAAGAATTGGGAAGAGTTCATGTGGAAAAGGCCCAGGACCACTCGCAGAAGGCAAACAGATATGACTGGGGAAACTCCAGAGGTGACAAAGGAGCTACCCCAGTCCTCAATAGTGAGCGTCAACAGGAAGCCAGATGATAAATCAATTGGTGACAGAAGGCGGAAGCAGAGAATAAGGGTTAGCAGGCACCCAAAGTCCCCATCCATGTTGAGAAAGAACAAAGAAGTAGTCGAGAAGAAGGATGAGGAGCAAGCTCAACCAGAAAAACCTTCTTCACCTGGTAAGAGCGAAACCCAGTGTTTTTTGTCAAAAATTGAAATTTTAGAAAAAGAAATTAAAGAATTAAGGGAACAATTAGTAGTATGAAAGGCAGAGCTAAGAGCCTCAAGACTAGATACTTTGGTAGAGGCCATGGACAGGGCCAGAAGGGGGTAAATCTCGGGCACTCTGTGCATAGCCTATGCTGAGAAGTTGGTGGAAGCAGGATTCAAATTCTGTGCAGCAGACACTACCTCGAGGGGGACTCAAACTGAAATCTGGGGAGCTGTTACACCAGAGCCTTTCATGCACGTTGCTGCTACACAAGAACCAGCAACCAAGATAGCACAATCCACAGAGAGTGATCAAGCAATGGATACACAAGAACCCTTGGTTGACACTGTTGTTTCATCAGAACCAGCAGTGGAGGAGTAAATCAGCCAAGAGGAGGAAGAGAAAGATAATATCCATGAGCCGACGGTCAATGTTGTTGTTACAAAAGAACCAGCAGTAGAGATCGAAGCTGGCCCAGAGGAAATCGATGAACAGAAGCCAATGGATATCATTGTTGCCACATAAGAACTAGCAGTGAAAATGGAAGCTGACCAGGAAGGTAAAGAAACTGTGATAAAACCCACTGACAAAGCTGTTGTTACATAAGAACTAGCAGCCGAGGTGGGACAGTTTCGCCCTTGGGAGGCTGCTACACCCTCAATTGATAGTGCATGTGGAAGAATGTAGGGTCCTGATGAAGGATGTTATTCTGAGAAATTGTTGTTATTGGCAGAGCTGCAAAAGTGGAAGCAGCTGGTGCTTTCTCTACAAGAGGGAGTGATTGCACTCAGGACGCATAAAAGAATGCTAGATTCCCAGAGAGAAAATGGCTAAAAGAAGAGTGGGAAAGAGAAGAGGAGGCATAGAGGCATAAAGAAATAATGAAGAAAAAGGATGAACATCTGCATCAGCTACATCGGGAGGTCTTCGACCTGATGTTTGATAGGACCAAACTCCATGACCTTGCTCTAAACCTACTAGCATGCAGGTGGTTGTCCCCGTCATACCCTGTGTTCCTATGGGAATGTTACTACTTATTCCAGTTAAGGGTAGTTTATGAGAACAGGTCCTATATGGGTTCTTTAACCTGCACCCTTTTTGAAATTTTCCATTCCTGTGATTTTGATGATCAAAATTTGTTGTGCGAGCTGTTCTTGCACAATATGATGTGCAAACATGTGAGCACAAGGATGGTGGCGAGTGTCCTTTATTTCTTGGGAGACTTGCAGTTGCAGGCATTCCTCTCATTTATGAGGAATCATATTGAGTGGAAACTAGCCAAGAAAGCAACAGAGACCAACGAGGAAAAGACAGCATTGCGGGTCAGGGTTGAACTAGGAATGGCTTATGAACTCCAGCGCGAGTTTAGGTAGCTCTTGAGCAATCCAGAAATCAGAGGTCAATCGGCCATTTACAGAAGAAGAATCGTGAGGATTTGCCTCAGCTTGTTTGCAAATTGAAGAGCCAAGTGCTAGTGATATGTCTCAAGTGCACTAAGGCCTGTAGTGCAAAATTGCAGGAAGGGGACCCCTTTGAGTACAAGAACTTTGTGGCTGTTGTTACATGGGTGTCGGAATATGCTCAGATTGTGCTGACACTGGGGGTATTCTGGATCGGCCTCAGGTTTAAATTCCCTTTGATATGGTTTCCATTGGAGGATTATCAGTGTCATTATCGGTTATGTGATTACGAAGAGGAATCTTGGCCACGTGAGTCAATGGTCGATCAAGGATTCAGAGCTTGGGGTGATGATACTGCTGGTTCCTACAATTTCAAAGACTTCCACTAGGGGCACAATAGAAGGAACTGAGATTCTGCATGGGGATATGCAGTTGCTTAAGCTGGGGGGAGATGTTGGGTGTGGTTTTTTACTTATTTTATGCACATTCTTTGCCTTGTTTTGACCTTTCTATCCTCCAAGCATGTGCCCTTATATGACCAAACTCCCTGTTTTCTTACCTTTTTAATCCATTTTACTGTCATGTTACTTTTTTATATTTTATCGAATAATACGAGGCTTTATTCCGTTTTATGGCTAACTCGGAGAGCATTGAAGAAGTATTTTGCGAAGTCTATCTTTTCATTTGTTGGCTCGGGAGAATGAAGCTATGCTGTAGACAGGCAGCAAGGATTAACTACGGGAAAGGGTAGAACGGTTCGATGTTACACCCCGAGTGCTATTACAGAGTGTTGTTACACCTCGCGTTGATCCACCGTCACACGAACAGTGCTGTCGTCAATTATGCCGCATCATCCTGAATCACCATTCGCCCAATTTTGTTGCATCGAAGTTGGAAATGTGGGGACTATTCCACATAACAGCTGTCGGAAGTAGGGATTGTTTATTTTTGAAGCAACAAGACTCCAGCAGTTGCAACTGATGTATATTTATTTAGCAATAGGTTGTAACTTCTTTATTTTTGATCAGCATGAGAATCGGGAGATTCTCATGACTGATTTGTTTCTAATTTTCAGGTTGTAATAGTTATAAAAGACTCGACTTTTTATGTATCAAGAGATGACATATATAAGAGTAACGTTACTCTGTTTCTATAATTCTGAATTTATTTTAATATCAATTAGCACGAGTGATGCTATTACTGCTTTCCAATTGATTCGTTAATCACTTTCGTGTTCTTCCTACACCCTGCTAAGGAGGAAGGGCCCCCCTCTTTGGTAGGGATTGCAGTGATATAGGTACTATACATTCTAGTTTATTTCATTGATTTATGGTTTCTCATTGTTGTTGTACAAATTGTGGATTACATTCGTTGTTGTTTCTATTTATCTTATGTTGTTACACTGAGTTAATCAACAGAGTGGTAGTAACCAGCTGGAATAGATGTTAGTTCTTGTATGGCGCGCCCTTACTTTAATAGCTTCGAGTTATGATTTGATTTCATAGAGTGTTTTTTATCTACATGCATGGTTTGATTAAGAAATTTAGATCAGCAACATCTATCACAGTTTTTTTCATTTTCTTATGCTTGGTTGGAGTGTATCGGCACAGACAGTGCGAACTCCATTGAAACAGCAAGACCTACCCTGGGTTGACAATTAGTGTTGCAGTCTGAGTCAATTAAGGTTGATTAAAATAGCACTACAGTTGTGGTTGACATGATAGCAAAGGTAGCACACTTCATTCTAGTGAAGTCTACATATTCAATTAATGATGTTGCACAGGTATTCATCAGAGATGTAGTGAGGTTGCATGGTATATAGAAGAAAATTGTGTCAAACAGGGATGACAAGTTCACTTCTAGATTCTGGAAAGAGTTATTTGTAGGTTTGGGTATAGAGTTGGCATTTAGAACAACTTATCATCCACAGATAAATGAATAGATAAAGAGGGTCAACAAGATATTGGAGGATATGTTGAGGATGTATGTGATGCATCAATAGTGGAAGTGAGAAGAGTATCTTCCACTAATTGAGCGCTCTTACAACAATGGGTACCAGTAATCTTTGAGGATGAGTCCATTTGAGGCATTGTATGGTAAGAGTTGTAATACTCCCATGAGTTGGAGTGATCCAGTGAACAAGGTATTGATTGGAATAGACATGTTGGAAGAGATGGAACAGGAAATGCAGGTAATCAAGAAGAATATGAAGGTAGCACAGGATAGATAGAAGAGTTATGTAGATCAAAATATCTTGTTTAATGAGTTTCAGGTTGGGGAACAGGTGTACTCACGCATCAAGCCCAAGAATAGCTCCTTGAGGATTGGATCATGTGCCAAGCTGGCACCTCGATTTTTTGGACCTTTCAAGGTTCTTGAGAGGATTGGACCAGTAATCTATCGAATTTCACTTCCTTCAAAGATGAAATTCTATGATGTTTTCCATGTGTCATTGATTAAGAAGTATGTTAAATATGTTGATCATGTGATTGACTGGTATGTATTGGAGGTGGAAGCAGAAGGAGAATTATAGTCAGAACCTTAGTGCATTTAGTAGAGAAAGATGTTGATGCTTTGAAACTAAGCAATCAAGCAAGTTAAAGTGCAATGGAAGCACTTTGGGCCCAATGAAGCTACATGGAAGATGGGAGATCAGATGTGGGCTATGTATCATTCTCTATTTGCTAGTTGAACGAATGTTTTGGGCATATATTTTTGTGTGGTGTTTTGGTATGTGTATATATGCATATGGATGTAAGTACCACCATGGCTCTGTTATAAAGCTCCAATAAGCGCTATGAGTGTCATGTCATTATGGTTGTCATGTTGTTATGGTTCTTATGTTGGGTTACTTCTCAGCAGGATGACTATTGTAAATACTGCAACGATCTAAGTTATAAAGCTCCATGGGTAATACGATTTTCTTTGTAGTAGTCTTGCTAGTTGTAGGTGTCATTAAACCTGAGGATGGTGTTCCACCAAGGGGAAGGGTTCTGTAACAACCCTGGTCAAAAATCGATGTAATAAAGCTAATAAAGGAAAAATAATATCCAAGGTCATGGGACACATATTCCAAGTTAAATGTTGGAAAAGGCAATGTCAGAGGATTTTGAAAGGCAAATTGGAATTAATTGGCATTTTATCTATGAAAAAAATGGAAATTAGGAGAAATGGAAGGTGAAAGGTCACAGGTTGCATGTGAGGAGGAAAATTAAGGAAAATAATGGAAAATTGAAGAAATTATAGGCCTCATTAATAAAAAAGCTTCTAAGGATCAATGTGCAGTCTTTGTCAGTTTTAGATTGGAGCTCTCTATTCTATCTCCCCTCTCTCTCTCATACTTTTAGACACTTAGCGTTTATTGGAGAAGTCTTGGAGGAGTGTGGAATACTTTGGATTTGGAGCAAGAAGGAAAAGGAAGATCAGGAAAGTGCAAGAGGACATCGGGATCAACAACTATAGCAGGTTTTTCTCGTAGGTAACGAGTTGCATGTATGATTTTCTTGCTAGTTTTGGCATGCATGGCACATGCATGTGATTTCTTGGTTACGATTTGCCATTGGCTTGGAGGATTGCGTGGATTGAAGGCGGTTTTGTCTAGCCTTGCAATTTCCTCAATAACCATGGTGTTGTGGGTTTCTTTCCTTTCGTTTTCTGGTTGGTTCTCATGTTCCTTATGGCTGTGCGTTGAGTTACTAGTTCCTGGAATCCTTCGTTGGACAAACGCTCTAGAAACCCTGTAAAAACTTGTGTTGAGTTACTAGTCCTCGAACCCTTGGTTGGACAAATGCTCTGGAATCCCTTGGTGGATTGAGTTACTAGTCTTGGAAGCCTTGGTTGGACAAATTCTCTGCAAGCTCGACAACAGCTGTGGGTTGAGTTACTAGTCCGAGAAGCCCTAGTTGGAACAAACGCTTGGGAGCCTTGGACAACTTAGGTAGATACCAATCTGGTGATGATTAGTGATGTACAATTGTGAGGTGGAATCATTGGTTGAGGGTTGAGGTGGTTTTGCCTCTGGAAGCCCTAGTTTGGTTTTGATGGATTTGTTCCATGAGATCCCACATTCATGCTTGGAATATGGCATGGGGGTGATTGGTTAAGAGAAAGATTTGGTTCAGCCAATCGATGGTTGGGTGGTATGTGAAAGTCCCAGAAATGCTTGCATTTTTCATATCTTAATAAGAACTCCTTTCCTCTTGTATTCGATGGGTAAGTATACTTGTCCATATTTGGTTTTTATGGCTGTCATATCTTTGTTATTTATGTGGAATATATGCTGGTATGAGAATGTTTTATGACAGTATTGAAGTATGGCTTCCATCATGTTTTGATTACAAAATCAATGAATAATGAATATATGACCTAATAGATGATAATGCAACTATTGTGATAAGGCATCAATGCTTCCTTATGAATCTGAGATAAGTATGAGACACCTATGCTCAAATATGTTGTTATGACATGTAGATTACATATTTGTGACATGTTTGACGAAGTGTATGGCATGGCTAATAGGGTTCTAGTCAATTCATTGACTAAATATTTGCATTACTAATCTTGTATCAATGTTATTTATCATTTCTAAAGTTTTCATGAAGTTCTGGGAAATACACAATCATGTGGATTCTTTGTTGTGGGAGCGACTGCAGGGTCCCATTAGCATGCATGCTTTGTCATGGGAACGACTGAGGCTCTAGGGTAGGGAAATGTCAAGTTGTCTTGGGGGATGGTCACTTGGAAGGGTTGGTTGACTCCTCAGGGTTCTGTAGCATGTGTGGAAGGTCAGAATGGTTTTGTTTTGTGGGTTCCACTTCCTTAACTGCACATGGGGATTTGAATCACATCATAGTAGCCTCTCATCACATGTTTACCTCAGCAGACAAGTTAACTTGGGTAAATTTGGGAGAAGGGCATTACACCAATTAATAATCAAGAAAAACTATTCTAGGCTAGTTATTGATGTAGATTCTCAGTTAGAATCACCATGATTAAGAAAATTATACATGGCTCTAATCCAAGCAAATTCTTCCAAATTTGGCACCTAGAAAGTTATATAACTCGGATTGCAAATCTTCTCTCCAAAACTCCTATCATCATATTGACTCATGTTCAAGGAAATGGAAATAAGATTGTAGATAAGTTAGTTTATGAAGGTTGCTCCAAATTCAACACTCTTCTCTTGATCCCTAAGGATGATCTTGTTTATGTTTCCTTGAAATAAGACTACAAGATGTTAGCAAAAGCTAATTCTCCTCCTTCGGATGGGGTGTTAAGAGATGAATTAATGGACAAGGTGGATTGGCTAGCATCATTCCAAGAAATGAATGGAGGAGATGTGGCATGCCATCCACTATCCACACACGCGATATGAGCCAACTCGCCATTAGCGCTTGTTTAATGCATGTCACTCAAATATGGATGATTCACCAATGACACCTTAACACCATAATCATGATCATGTATGTTCTTAGATGATTTGCAATGTTCTCTCACTCCTAGTCATGATGGAGGTATCATACTTCTATTTAACCTCCCATTGTTGTATGGATGTTCCAACCACCTTACTCTCATTAGCCAATTTATTCGTAGTGGATGGTGGTTGCTTCCTTCCAACCATAAGCTTCATTAATTGGATGCATTCGTTTCTTTCAGAGGGGTTGGTTAAACCATAAGACATCACTCACCACCCTACACTCTTGTTATTGTTGGGCCTTCACTATTCTCATTGCTTCGCATCTCATTCATTGTCACTTTTCTTGCTCTTGGTCATTGACATGACGTGACATAGAGCTCTATTTCATAGGGGAAGAGGAAGTTAGGGTTCACATAGTGATTCACGTGCCAAACTTAAGGCCGAGTATTCAACATGAAGGTTTCACAATTAGATTTCACAATACATCCAACAAAAGCTTTGAGAGGCTCATGAGGAGAACTTTTAGGAATGTGACTACCATTGGAATTTGGAAATTATTATAGATGTAGTCACTTGTGTCCCAAATATTAGGCATACTTGTGGATGAAAAAACAAATACATTTACACTATTGACTTATATTGGCAGATGAAGATTATGTTGGGGAAAGTTCTCTTAGAGAGGAATGATGTAAAGGATGAAATTTTGCTAATGTTGGATGGCATGATGCCACAATTGAAGTATATGGGCCACTTCCTAGAGAACATCAAGTCCATCCTTGCCCTAGGAATTGATCCAGTGCCACTAGTCAAGCTAAAGCCACTTCCATAGAGGTGGAACCCTCTAAATCTTCTTAATTTTTTTAATAAAAATGGAGGCTTGGACTCCTCTGTGTTTTAGTTTTTACCAACCTCCTAGCATAGACAAGTGTAGACATATCACTCTTTTCAATATATTTTTATTAAGGTTTTGTTTCATAGTCATAATTTGTATCATTTTGAACTTGAACTCTCATAAGGCAAAAAGCATAATTCATTGCCAATACTCCAAAATCTTCAGTGGTAGACCAAAAACTTACAATAGACTTTTAAGCAAGTAGTTTGATGAATGATCAATAAACTTAATTTCACTTAAAAAAATTATCATAAGTTTTTAAATAATTTAAGGAATTAATATATTTTTTTAAGTAATTTTCTTAAATAAATATAAATCGTTTAAAATTTAAATTATTTTTTAATATAAGATTATATAAATCTAAAAAAATTGTAATAACCTTTTTCTTTTTAGGACAATACATTTCATTAACATGTTCAAGAGCATTATTCATTAACATGTCAAAGAAAGTATTGTTTAGTGACATGTGAATAATTGAGAAACTAATATTTGTGTTGAGAGGTGCTCTACAACCTAGTATAGTGGGACATGTGTAGGCGTAAATGCTTGTAAATTTTAACATTAAAACATATAACATATATAATGTTATATGTTATATTAATATAAAAAATAAAAACATATAACATATAATATGTAAATTTAAGTTATAAATTCTAATTATGCTAGAATTACGATCTAAGATTATAGTTAATATTAGAGTAAAGATATAAATTTAAATTACTTTAAAGTTATTTATTTAAAAAGGGTTTGGTTTTAATTCTTTGTGTAAAATTGGTTGTGTTAAGAGCTGTTTTACAATTTAGTATAGAAATTTGTTCCTGTTAAATAGTTAGATTTAAAATTAAACCAACCTATATTCATATTAACCTAAGATCTATCAAGCATTGAGAGTTTATTTACGTAATGGGTCCAAAACTTTTTATAAAGATATTTAGGTTTTAAATTTGAATTATAAATATAGAAATGAAAAAATAATAATTTTTATGAATTTGATCAAAAATTCATATAAATTTTATTTATGTCATTAGTTTAAAAAGATTTTATAAAATGATTTGGATTTGAAAATCACTATAAATATAAATCCATAAATGAAAAGCGATAATAATTTATTTTTTGTTTGTCAAGTGGTTTGAGTTCATTAGATATTACATCATGCTTGACCTGTGGCTTGAGAAATTACGACCCAGGGGAATCTAAGTCGTCAAAATCACCTGGCGATCGCACCTGGCATGAGCCACACCAACCCTTACCATGAGTGCATTTTTTCCAACAGAGTTTCGAACTGGTGACCTTCACATCACAGAGTGACTTAATAGTATAGCCCATCATTGTCTATTCTACGTGTCATGGGAGAAAAGTAACAATATTGATTTCAAAGACTTTCTTTTATAAAATGATCAAAACACTACAATAGTTGAAAATAAACATTAAAATGAGAAGTAATAAGCGAGTGAGATATTTATGTTGGAATCACAATTTAGAAAATGAATTCATCTATATATTAAGAATGTTGTAAATTTTACATGTATAAATACAACCATGAAGTCGTTGGATTCAGTTTCCAGGTTTCTTGGACATGCATTAATTGTCCACCAGAACCCTGATAGATTAGGTGGCTAACATTCCCCCTTTAATTCAAAGGGGTGTATAAGAGAGCCCAAGAAAAGAACCAAAATGAAAAAATGCATGACAGCCAATGACTGAATGTGATCTCTGAAATGGTGGTTTCTCACACCTTAAACCAAAAGGCGTGAGAACTCGAGGTCTCAACCAGTGGTGGTTTTAGGCTAGCCACCAACTCTAGAACTATCAAAGCAGTTCCTGGAATAATTCCTAATCTAGCTAGAAGCTGAAGTCTTATGTTGGTGGAAGTAATCCCTAACACAAACTGTAGCAGAAACCAAAATTGTTTGCAAGTGGTGGTTTAAGGTTATACATCAATCAAGAAAAGGCATGCTCATGGCGCATGAATATATCTCTGACAACAACTCTGAATATGGCTATGGCTATCACTAGTTGTATGCTCAGACAACAAGTTTAGGTTGTGGCTCAAGCTCCCTTGACAAATATTCGAATGATGAATCTTTGAAGTTGCTGACTAACCATTGATTCCCCCCCCATCAGATACAAGGTGAGAAGATGAAGAACTCTGCACTATAAGATTAGCCAATACCCAAGAACAAATTCAGTGATATGACCAGTATATCATCTTGGTTGTTGAAGATCATTACCAAGAAGCAATTCATCCAAAGTAAATCTTCGTTCTTGCATGAATTTTGTTTTTGGAACATCTATCTGAATGATGAGTGTGTTTACCACAATGCTCACGTAGGATGAAGATCAAAATACTAATCTTTCATATGGCCAACTCGATCACAATGTTGGCATATGACAATCTATGCTTTTGGATTAGGAGCAAGCGAAGATGGATCATCCTGAAGGAATCCACCGCTGCGAAACTAGATGAGCTTGGAATATTCTGGAATATGAAAAAACACATCCTTATCATTTATGAGACCGATTCTATTCTTGTTGTTCACAATTTCTTCCCAAGGTCTGATGAAAGTGTTAGGAAGTGCAAGTTGAACCTTCACATCTGCGTGCAAATTCGCTCTTGAAATGGATCCATTATTCTAATCAATCTTCAATTGCTTATGGGAGTCAGGCTCAAACAGGGAGTTGTTCTGAAGAAGAACTAGCAACTCTTCTTTTGTAGTTCATCTTGCTGTAGCTGAGACTCAAGCTCCAAAAACTCAATCTTGTCTTGGACATTTTTTAAACATGTTTGAATGCTAGAGAGAGTGTCCTTACTGATTTGGACACTGTTATGAATAGTTGACAACATTAAAGTGTGTAATAACTCTAACAAATCATTGAGTCTCACTCACAGGGGCTTCAATGGGGGAGTAATACGATACCACATGGGTTCAAATTGGGCGATTTATATTGAGGAAAAAAAAGGCATAATATATTGGGGATATATAAGGGGTAAAGGGTTTTTATATTGGCACGTATAAAAAATGGAGCTCAAAATTAATGATAAAATATAAAGGGGTATAAAAAATGTTAATGAAAAAATAGATACCTACAATATCTAGTGGAAGTAAGGGATTTTTAAACTAGGAAGGTGTATTGGGTTCGTATTGGTAGGGAGTTAAATAATGTGATTTTTAGGGGTATTTTCTAATATTTAGTCAAATTAAGGGTATTTTTTAATATGCCATGAATTCATGTGATATGTCAGATCATTGAGTGAATCCCCTGTGGTCTCGCTATTTTCTCCAACTTCCTAAAAAACTTGCAATCAACTTTGAAAAGGGTGTCAGCTTCAACCGAAAATGCACCCGTTTACTATGTAATTCAACAATTAAAAGATGAATAGTAAGTGGTACAATTTTCAAAATGTCAAGGGAGAATAAGGAACAACAAACCCTTCAATGTGAGAATAAACACCCTTGTACAAAGTTAAAAACTTTGTGAACATTTTCAACTGCTTTCACTCTCATCAACTAATTGACCTATTTGAAGCAGTTTTCACATTATTAATACTTTACTTCACAAAAAAGAAATTCAAAACATTTTCACATTATTAATACTTTACTTCACAAAATAAAGATTCAAAACATTGGTACTTTCATCTTCACACTTTTTAAAAATTATTTATGCACTTTAACCTTTAAGATTCCACCACTATTGAATTTATCTCATCTCATATATTTTTGAGAAAGTGCTTTCTTTCACTCTATGAACTCTATGAACCCTTTTGCATGAACCCACACAATTACAATCCCAAAAGGTCACAACTACAATCCCAAAAGGTTATATTTCCTAGTCGAATGGCCTAGGATGAAGGCTAGAAATAATATCTAACATGCAAAGGTTGTATTTCCTAGTCGAATAGCCTAAGATGAAGGCTAGAAATAATATCTAACATGCAAAGATTATATTTCCTAATCGAATGGTCTAAGATGAAAGCAAGAAATAATATCTAACATGCAAAGGGTATATTTCCTAGTCGAATGGCCTTAAGATGAAGGCTAGAAATAATATCTAACATGCACAGGTTATATTTCCTAGTCGAATGGCCTAAGGTGAAGGCTAGAAATACTATCTAACGTGAACTTATAAGGGTTATGTATGAGATATTTAGGACCATAAAGTCGAGGCTGGAAGCATGCTAACATGTAGACTAGTGTTAGAAATTTCTGAAAAACGTGCTGGCAGAAGAATATATCTCTCTTTGACTATCATATCACTTTTGTGGACTGGACGATTTAAAGGAGGCACTCTACATATTACAGTTTGCAAACAATATTATCAAATATTGTATCTTGGATTGCTTCATCCACCAGAAAGGCTTATGAGAATTTAAGAGAAGTTTAACGTTCTGATCTTGCCACAGTCTAGCGGAGTTCGAACTCGCGATTTTCAGAAGCCAACTACCATCGTTTTCAGCTGAAGACAGGCCCGCTTTCATACTATAGATTTCTTTTTTAGATAAAGGAAATCAATTTTTTCAAGTGAAGTGAATATAAATGTGCATTCAATGTACAACTTAAAAAATTCAAGAGGAAACTAGGAAGGACATAGCCACTAACCTTCCTAGAACAGATTCCAGCATGTCATGGTGAGCCACAACAACGATTTGCTTCCAGTCGCCAACTTCATGAGTCAGATTCTCCCCTATAGACAATATTTGTTGGAACTACTACACCTACATGCAGACTCTCAGTTAGAGCATGCAACTGCATGCAGACTCTTAGTTAGAGCATGCAACTACATGCAACT
>APFE030672180.1:37780-49606 GCA_000404065.3 Pinus taeda
GAGCATATTGGTGGCACGACACTAGACTTGGAAGTATTTGACATCAAATGATCAGGGTCATGGTGACAAGGCGATGAGTAGATGAATGGTCAAACAAGATAACCCAAACCCACGGAGGCAAGTGTGAAACAAGATGGGATATCCCCACCCAGACACGAATGCAGACGAGTGCCACGTTCAAGAGCGACATGCTGCCGACATGATGATGATTACGGTTCCTTTATTCCCCCACCATTTCTGGTGAGTACCCCGGTTATTTTTGGATGGCAAGCTTGACGGGGATAGCATATGCTTGAGAGGCATCATTTCGACGGAATCCAATTTCATTAAGTTTTAACGAGTCTGACAAAGGAAGAACTCGGTGTCTTTTCATATTTAGAGAGTTTGAAAAGATAGCGAAAAGGAAACTCCAGGGATGCCCTTTTTCGTAAAGTTGTGTCTCTTGAGCCCGAAAAAGTATAAAACCATGCTCGAAAGAACCGCCCGATCATTACGACAAAGGATTACTTTTCATAAGTAGTGACTCTAATCTGAAAAAGTAAAAAAGTGATCAAAACCACGTCACTTCGTGACCGTTAATGAACTGGAAACGACAAGGGTCCGACGATCTTTTCATTTTTAAACAGTCGGAAAAGGGTTTAAAGACGACCGCCCCTCATGTCCGTTTTAACGAGTCGAGAGGACCAACTCGGCATTCTTTTCACGTTTAGAGAGTCAGAAAAGAGCAAAATATGACTCCAAAGTGACTTTTTCGTGTATTTACCGAGTCCGAAAAAGTATAAAATACAACTCGTTTCGCCATGAAAGCTATATAAACACTTGTCGCTGCACAAAAAATCGGCGTAAAACCCATTTTAGACACAAATATCCATGAAAATATTCGTAAAATAACTTTTTAAGGCCTATTTAGGGTCAAAAAGCTATAAAATGGTGAAAATGGTAAAATAACAATTAATTTTCACTTTTTACCTTTGGAGAGCGACATTAGGGATTTTTGGAGTGCGACCTTCAGTTGGCGATTGCGACCAATCCAGTGGACCATTTCGAGCACCGTCAATGCCAGGTAAGCGGTCTTGTCCTTAGCTTCATTTTCATCCGTTTGAAATTTGTTTTATATTGCATTTTCATTTCCTATGGGGGGAATTTTAAATTTATGGGTTGTGCCCATTGGCGCGGGTTTCGGGCACGGACCTGCGCCAATGAAGAAAATTTCCCATAGGGCGCGCGCCCATGGGCACGACTGTTTTAGAAACAGTCACGCCAACGGCCGCGCGCATTTTTTGGCCAATTTTAACAAATTCAAAACACATTTTCTTGCAATTTCAAGCTATATAAGAGTCTAATGTATCATTTTGACTTGTATTTGCAGGGAAATCCGCAAAAATGGTGATGACATGGAAGGAACGGGAACATGACCAAGTGGACACATTAGCCCTAGTTAACGAGGATTGCATGGAAGCTCTCAGAGCATGTGGGCTCAAAAAATTCTTCATGCTATCCTATTTGCGAGCTCAGCCAGAGCTCCTACAGTACTTGATCGACTTGTGGGATGTAGAGGAACAGGTGTTCCGGATACGAGATCAGGTACTGGAGTTGGATGAATCGGATGTCTACTTCTTGACAGGATTGTCGCGACAAGGGCCGGTGCCTCGGTTGACTGGGAGCAGGCCATCTGGAGAGAAGATGGATGAAGTGAAGGCTCGAATTTTCCCGGAGGCAAGATATGGGTAGGGCAGTTTGAAGGTGGATATTTCCACCGTTCAGAATCTGACACTGAGAGCCTCACTATTCACTCTTACACGAGATGTGGGGGCACAAGCGCCCCACGAAGCTACGAAGAACCACCTACTATTAGCGATAGAGTGCCTTAGCCCGACGATCTTCAATTGGGCGTCAGCTGTGATGACCAATATGAAGAGGTAGATGACAAAGGCCAAGCGGGGCAAGCTGCAATAGTTCGGGTATGGTTCCATCTTGGTGATGTTCTTCTTGGAACGTGTGCCAAGATTCCAGGGCCAAGGGGCCTTTGTGGCAGACCCAGCACCTCGAGAGCCGAGGATGGCTCAATGGGCAGCACTGAGGCCGAGGGGTGGTGGTGGCCAGCAGATGTCCTTCAGAGCGGAGTTCTTCGGGTGGCTTCACTGCCAACTGATTATGGTGGAAGACTGGCCGTATGCAGGGACAGACTTCACTGGAGACCCTGACCTTCCCTTGCTGAAGGGAGAGGACTGGGATGAGGAGATTGGTACGTCCTCATTTTTTTATTTTATATTTTTATGATTTTTTTTGTCAGTACATGCTTGTCCTAATGACCTTTATATGCATATGCAGATGTCGGCCCAGAGCACCCAGCTGGCTTGTCTTCCGTTGTGAGTAGACATCCAGTAGCAGCAGTAGCAGGAGCAGATCCTCAGGAGGAGGATGGTGACAGAGGGGAGCTCATCCAGAACCTCGAGGCTATCACTCGAGGGATCCCATATTATGCTCGGCTAGCGGATGTCCCACTAGCGTACCAGAGGCACACGGTAGGGGTGCCAATTCGCATCCACCGGCTCTTGAGGCGTCTAGTGCGGGCGGTGACGTGCTGTCATGAGCACCACCAAGACTAGATATCTAGGCTTTCCTTTTCATGCATATTTTTTGAGATACATGTTGTCTCCGGATGTATTCATACAGACATGTATTATTTTTTGATGATGCACGAGGTGAAAACATTCTGGACACACACATATATATATACATATGTTTTATGGTCTTATTGTACTTTATGCTTCTTGTATTATGTTGAATTACATGTTATGCAAATGCCTGTCCAACACATAATTAGCTAATGCATCGGTTAACGTATTAAGTTGTCTTGGAATATGTTGATAAGTAATGAAATCAAAATCCCTTTCTAATAACTTAACACGTAAATACAACCTTAAAATCTGATGATCTCTGATGGAATAACGTCCGTTGAGTTGGTGGACTACAAGTTGAGAGTCCAAGTTCACAACCAATGTGCGAATGCCGAGGTTAATCGCCTCAGCTAATAATTCAATCACAGCACTATATTCAGCAACATTGTTCGTCGTACAACCCAGACAAACCCATTGAATATCTACTAACTCACCATGAGGATCGTAGATCACCCATGCCGCAGATGACAAGCTGCGTGTACTGCGGGAAGCACCATCAGCGAAACCAACATAAGGCGATCCAGACATATGTTCAAGAAGCAAAAGACACAATAAGCGACAGTCACGCTGACATACCAAAATAAAAACTAAAACATGCACACACAACACACTTGCTGAAAGCACACGTATGTACAAAAAGAGAGTGCCTGCATGATACATGGTTCAAGTCAAGCCCATTTCGGGACTTGCCCCATCGCACTGTTGCGTAACCGGCCTAGATAATGTAGACGTCGTCTTGGCCTATTTTAGAAGATGATCAACGGCACCGATGATCTGCCCATGCCCCCCAACCGAGCGAGGGTTACAAGCTAGAGGATCAATGCCCCCTTGTGCAGAGGGACTGAGGGTGGCAACAGTGTGCAATGAGGGATGAGAACGAGTAGAAACCAAACCGAGCGAAGCAAGGTTCGGAGGTGGGAGTGAAAAGACGCCCATGAGGGTAGGGTCTTTGAAAATCCCAGCGCCCACACTCTCGTAAGGGATGGAGGTATGCTCCACGAGAGGCACATTTCCTTTAGAAGAAGAAGCGAAGAAGGAGAGCTGGTCTACCATGACAATTTTCCCCTGGTGAGGGAAACGAATGACACGGAAGAGGGAAGAAGCCATGGCACGCATGGCATACGTCCAACTCTGGCCTAGAAGGAGGTTGTAAGTAAGATTTGCGTCAACGACCTCAACTTCTACTTCAATGGTTTTCCCTTCTAAAGTGATCGGCAATCGTTGAAGAATACCATAGGGATGAGATTCTCTCCCATCAAAGGCTTCCAACGTCGTGGGAGACTGGCTCAAAGTCAGAGACCCGATCGCTTTCCAACAAGCAATAGACATGATGCAAGTTGACGCGCCCTCATCAATAACTGTACGATGGATCGTTTTTGAATTGATGATGACTTGTATAAGAAAAGCGATCTAATGAGGCAGCCTTGGGACATGGCTCTCGAGATGAAAGGTGATCAAATCCGAATCTACCGGGTCGATGCCACCGGTGGCCGATAGCAGGGACTTCCTCTGAGGGGGGCAGCTCTGGAGAACCTCTAAGGTGGACATAGCCGACGGAGCTTGCGCTAAGTCCTCAACTATGCTATAGTGCTGAGCAGCACGAGCATTTGGGTTGTAAGATGATCTCCTGAGTACTCCTTTGGGAGGGGGTCGTATGGTCATCTCAGTACTTGGTCTCTCGATATGGAGCGGACCAGAGCTGGACGAAGGAGCGCTTGAGGAAACCTCGGGCTCCTTCCTGGCGGACGACGGATACTCCTTTGTTCGAGTCGTTACATGAACGGGAATGGATCCAGCCATGAAGACTTGGGAACCAAAGGGAGAAGAAGACGAAGATGGATCAACCACCATTTGAGTCTGTTGAGAGGGGAAAGGTTCTTTCAGAACCGCAGGAATCCCAGGGGCGCCTTCAACAAACGACTAACCTCAGATCGCCTTGGGCAGTCTTTGGTGTAGTGATCCTCATCACAGATGAGACAAGGATACTTGGGTTTGAGCTTAGCTCCTTCCTCGGATGGAGGTTTGGAGGAATCCTGTTTAGGTTGCTCAGACTTATTCTTTGCTTTCCCCTTCTTCTTTCCTTTCAAGGCCTTATTTTCCGTGGTGGATTGGACGGCGTTAACCTCGGAAGTACTTCCAGAATTTGAACCACCCTGAGAAGTGTTTTCGTTATAAGCATTCGATTTTTGCTTCCCAGGATTCAAGGATGATTTTTTGGACGACGATTTACAGAGCCAATAACTCCATCAACAGATGGATTTGGTGGAGCCTTGGATGTACCAGGTCTTGGGGCATCAAGAAAATACTCATATAAAGTACCTGACTGAGAATAAACTAAGTCAAGGTACTGGGCACGCGCGATAGCTTGCTCTTCCGTCACACAGGCTCCCACAGCAATGTCCCGAGCGATCTTAGGGACAAAGGAAGTTGTGAACCAATCGGTGAGGAGTTGATCAGGAATCCAAAACTTGATCAACCGATGACACCTTCTCCATTCATGAATATGATAAGATATGTGCGTAGTTGTGTCCTGCTTGAGAGACGTAAGGAGATGGGTTCCCGTCTCGTACCAAATGGGTAACTGAAAATGAGTGAGGAATTCCATTGCCAATGAATTAAAATCTTGAAAAGACACACGGGTCAATTAAATGTACCATTTAGCAGCGGAGCCGGTGAGAGTCCTTTGAAACAGGCGAAGCCGAACTGAATCATCAAGCCATGAATTGGATGAACACCAAAGGTGATAAGTCATTACATGGGATTGAGGATCCTCTCCTGCTTTGCCGTCGAATTTGGGACAATCACCGGGTATCTTAGTTGGAACTAGTGGCCATTATGGATTATGCAAAATAGGATCATTCGTTAACTTCGACACATCAGGCAGTTCCAATGTTGCTAGAAATGGTAGTTGTGGGTTGAAGGACATCTGCGGATATGAGGTCAAGCCAGAGTTCCATCCAGTTTCCGGTTGCCCCCATTGACTTTGTCTGGACGGACCAGGTCCAAAAGGACCTTGTCCATAGGAACTCTGTCCATAAGGGTTATATCCGTAACTGGATGGTTGATTCTGGTTCTGCCCCCCAGCACCCCATTAGTTACCATACTGACTAGTAGGAGCAACATTGGGTTGCTGATAATTTTGATAAGGGGTGGCATGCGGTTGTTGGTAATTTTGATACAGGGCAAATTGACTTTGCCCCTGGGGTTGCTGGTATCCATATGGTTGTTGGGCTCCATATTGAGCATGGGAACCAGGCTGCGTTTGATAAGAAGGTTGGGATTGGTACCCACCTTGCGGCTGGAGACCAGTTTGATTCTAGGGCTAGTAACTGGGTTGAGCTTGAGAAGTAGGAACCATCTGCATGCCCGGTTGAGCCGTCCCAGAGAGATATCCTTGCGAAGTCTGAGGTTGGTCCACCTGGCCGGAAGGTTGCCCTGGTTGGATCTCAGACGGACCTACTTGCCCAGAAGGTTGAACTTGCTGGGTGTTTGGTTTTCCTTGCGCAACCGAAGGTTGTCCTTGTAGACCAGATGGCTGACTAGGCTGAGCAGTGGGCTGGCCTTGCTGCATGTAAGGCTCGCCACCTTGCCCAGAAGGGTAGCCTTGCTTGTTTCTGGGTCGTCCTTGCTGCGCGTAAGGTTGTCCCGGATTCCCGTAGGGTTGACCCGAAGGGTATCCCTGCTGGAGTCCAGGTTGTCCTTGTTGAGCGTAAGGTTGTCCCGGGTTTCCAGAAGGTTGCGTAAGATATGTAAAAGACGGACCACCAGAGGCCGAAGGCTGTCCCTGGGAGGGTTGTCCTTGTGAGCCTCCAAGTTGCCCTGGATAGGTTTGGCCATAATTAGGCTGCGTGTAGGATGGTTGACCTTGGTATGATGGTCCTTGATATGGCTACCCTTGATCCGGACAGAATTGGCCGCCACCGTAACCAGTGGTACCCCAAGCCACATTCAATGGAATTGAAGACTCAACTGCGGGTTGAGCTGGCAAGGAGGTATACAAATGATGACCTATAGGGTCATAATAGGGGCCTTGCGCGCCTGGATTTTGGACAGCATGAAAGTACTGAGAATATGCCCCCCTGCTGAAATCCCATCAGAAGAAGCCGAGGCACTGCTTGCAGGATGAACAACTCTGGCAGCATGTGCCGATTGACCACTACGTATCGGACCACGGGATGGGCCAGCAACAGTAGTTACGACGGAAGATGCCGTAACAGCACTAGCAACTGGAGTCGACGATGTGACACAAATGGTCGGATTGGTCGGAACTGACGTGACAGCGGTGTGGTGAACTTGGGAAACAAAAGGTCCCGTAGTGGGAAGAATGTTATTATCCCACATAGAAGAGGAACTCGCAAAGCCCATGGCATCCCTCAGAGATCTATAGTGCGCAGGCACTGTAATACCGAGAGGTGTAACAGTATAGGGCGTAGATATGGCCGGGGATGTGGCCGGGATAGGAGTCTCCATACTCGACATAACGGGTGTTCCACTCGATACAGGAGATGTGTCTTCCATATCAGAAGAAGCCATCGGGGACGAAACACCAATAGGAGTAGAGGGAAAATCCTCTTCGGAAGGCTCCCAAACAAGGTTCCAAAACAAATCATAAAGCTTGTCCTCTGGAGCGCGAGAGTTCAATAGTTGGACACTAGGAATAACAGGGAAAGTGTCACCATAAACCGGTGTCTCAGGAGCAGCAGAAGAAGGAGACCCTTGGTCACTCGGGACGGGAGACGGGATTGATCGATCCGTCGGGATGATCGAATCAAACAAAAATCCTAGACAAGCTAACGATAAAAGACCCTACTCAAAACTAGCGCAAACAAGACCTAACAAGGTAAATGTTATCGTGGTCAAATAAATTTTTAAGACATTAGGACACAAATTGACCTTTTCATGTTTTAAGAGTCGAGAAAAGGACAAAAGATGACTCTAGTCGCCTTTGAATATTTAGTGAGCCCGAAGTGACAAATGCTCAAGTGAGCCTTTTCTTTTAAAGATTACGAAAAGGATCAAAAAGTGACTGCTCTGGAGAAACTAGGCAAGGGGTTTACCAGACAATCCGTAAAACTGCATATACACCTTAGCAATCATATGAAAGCCAAGGACTTTCCGTACAGCAGTCAATCTTCTCGAATGTTGTGTTCGGTGTGTTACGGGCTGTAAGGCGACAGACATGGCTTCCTATGGATCAAGGATGATAATCTAGTGGAGTCTCCCCATATATACGCGATGGTACGTGGGAGCACAAGTCCGTACTAGACCACAGTTGAGTCACACAAGGAGGAATCACCCAACCTTAATGCGAGAACAAAAGTGACTAGGTTTAACGACGTTGGAGCACGTCTCTAGCCTAGACCTCTAGAATGTGAGCGTTATGTTCCAATGCGGTTTTAGGTTCATTCGATTTATTTTAAAGTTGATCTTGAGTTAAGTTTTGGTTTTCAGGTCCTACCGTATGTAATTTCTCAAAATCCCTAAATGCAATCTATATGCCAAAACATGTCATTCCATTCGATGAATGCTAAGTACAAGAGGGTTAGAGAGCTTTCATGTAAACAAAACGATCACAAACAACAAAGAGTTTCCCTAATGCAGCTAATGCAAATCACTAAACTTTTCCTTAAGATTACTAATTCACTAATCAAAATGAAAAGTCCTAACTTTCATTAACCGTTTCAAAGCAAAAGAGATTTTTTTTTTCAATAATGGCAAAATGCACTAAAGAACTTTTGAGAAATAATACTAACAAACTCTAACCAATACACACACGTTCAGTTCCTCAAAACACAGATCAAACATCCAAAGAATCAAAAAGATCCCAAAGCGAACAATGAGCCGTGTGATCTGGGCTCAAAGTGAGATGAAGCAGAATTCAAGTGAAGACGAAGCAAATCACTCAAATAATGCAACGAAGCGATCCACAACCACCAACCAAGTGTAAAGGAGCAAACAAGAGAGTCGACTGGACAACAAAAAGATCAAAACACCTTAGGAAGGCTCGATTCACAAGGCCACTAGATGCCCTAGGGCTAGAAATGCGAAATCGGGAGAAAAAAGCAAACACCCAAAGGGTAGCGATAAAAATCAGTCAAATCATACTCCAACACACCAAAGTAGTCTAGTGAAGGTACTTAGGACAAAACCAAAGCTCAAAAAATTGAGAACCAAGCAAACTTCAAAAGTTTACAGGCCTGGCGCGACTGTCAGGCTGCAACAAGCGCCTTTCAGGGATTGGCGCGGGTTGTCAATGTGCAACTTGCACCAACTGGCACGACTATCACACAGAATACTCAACCTCCCTCTGATGCCTCACACAAAACATTTTATCCTTCTCCGTCTCGTGTCAATGATGTGGAAACATCATGGCCCACCTTCGATCAAGGTCACTTCCTGTCGACTTCAGCTCATTATCCAGGAAGTTGACTTAGAGACTCCCTTCAGGTACCTTGGAGCCTGCATGCCTCAATGGCAGGTTCTTCGTGTTCGACGTGAGGTTTTTCATCATTGGCCTCCGATCGGATGATTCTACGGGTGTTCAACACCGGTTCATTGATTTGCATGCCGTGGATTGTACCTATGGTACCTTGAGGACCATTGTCATTACTGGTGGTACCTCTCGCATCTATTAACAATTTTCATTATTGACTGGTACTCAGACGATGTTCTCGCATGTTCGACTTCGACTCCCATATTCGCATGCTTGAACTTGTACTTTGTTTGGGTCGAGTTGGAGCGCAAGACCCTGGATTTTGTATGATGAGATCCAGGCTGCATTTTGTGGATTATTATAATCATTACATGACTCATTCACTGGATGGCTGCGACCATGCCTGAGTCTATTCATTGATCCTCATCGGATGGCTGCGTCCATACCTGGGATCCAGATTTTCATGTACTCTGCTATGGATGGCTGCGCCCATACCATGTACATCATGTATTTGAGATATCAGTTGTACTTCGTGCAGGTTCTCTAGCGGTCGTGTTTTCAATCGACCATGTTCTTGTAAAGCACTTCACCCCTCTCTCTCTCGGGCTTCATGCTTTAGGGGGCATCTGTTACACAGTATTTTGTCACCGTCCCTATTACCCCTTCTCCCGTACATTGGAGGACCTATTCTGGGACCTGTGAGAAGTGACATAAATTGAAAACACCTGCATTATATCCCTTAAAGTATGTACTTCATATGCCTTGAAGACACCTTCTGCAAAATACCCAAAAATATAGCCCTCTCTCCATTGGCCTTGTTCCATAGTGTATTACTCGCGCCAATGGGGTAAATCCTCCAAAGAGGGCGCACCAGCTGGCGCTCTGCCTCAGAGTCGCACTAGCGCCAACTCAGTTGGGTAAAGTTTTTAACAAACAAACTTCCGAAGGTTCCTTCCACCTTATCCATGAACTAATTCCTGTTTGAGTTGGTTCAGTTGGGTTTTGTATCTCCCAAGGAGGGAAGTAGTTATCCACCTCTCATGGAAGCTTCCTAATGATAAGGACAATCCCATGAATCAAGTGGATGGTCTTATCTACTCCTCCTACCTCTATATAAGCTTGTTCTTCCCCCTTTGACAAGCTAGTTAGTAATTTTACTTTTCAAGCTCCCAAATCTAAGTCCCAAAGTCTAAGAATTGCTAAGCTCATCTTACAAGAGGTCTTTTTCATCCCTATGAGGCTAAATATTTAAGGAGGAGATCCATGTCCAAGTGATCAAGGAGAGAGAGGCTTGTTCCCATCCCCTACAAGCTTTGCAAGGCATGTGTTGCTAATTCACCCAACCAAAGGAGGATTTGATGTTAGAACTTGGTTGTATTCTCTTTTTTTTTATCAATAATAATAGACAACTATCATTATGGTTCCACTCATGTGTCATTACTATGATGTTTGAGTTGTAACCTTTCTGACTGATACATAGTTGCATTTCTTGGATTTTATGCTTCTATTTGTCTTGTTCTTTGCATTTGCAGGTGTCCGTTCACGAAGATCGTGAGGATTGTGACCAGCTGAAGCGAAAGAACGGAAGCGACGACCCTTCTACGAATATAAGCGTTGGATTCGAGGTAGGCTCTCATCATTGGCCTTTACTTTGCGATTAGGAACCTGCGTGTTAGTGTTGTTCGATTGTTGCTAGACCCCATTTAGGCTAGTGGGATCGCCTCTGTCCGCAGAGGGGATTTACCTGCACAACACCCTTTATCACCACTACTATTCTTATTAGTAATGGAAGGATTGAGCAGGCTAATTGATTTAGAAAAAAGAAGAGGGGGTCTCAGAGGACTAAAAATTATGGACCAATTCTATCTGACACATCTATTACTTGTAGATGACATCTTAATTTTTCTGAATGGGAGTGTCCAAGACACCACATCATTAAAGGAGATACTAAATCTATTCTGCAGAGCTATAGGAATGGAGATTAACAGAGATAAATCTACCATCTCTCTATCTTAATGTACTCAACAGAAATCTCAATTAGCCTTACAAAGATTTCCATTTCAAACTACTGATCTAATGGAGGGACGTAAATATTTGGGTTTCAAACTAAAACCAGATGGATACAAAATTGCTAATTGGACATGGCTCATCAGAAAAGTGGAGAAGAGAATAAACTGTTGGTGTCACAGATTCCTCTCAAGGGTCGGCAGACTAATTCTTATCAAAACAGTCCTTGAACCCACCCTGGTTTACTGGATGTCACTGGCCTGGATTCCAAGAGGGATCCTTCACAGGATTCAACAAATCTATAGCAAATTTCTCTGGAATGGAAGAAAGGAGGGCAAACCTTTTGCCTAGGTTAAATGGACTAAAATTTCTACTCCAAAGAAGTGGGGCGGTTGGGGTCTTAAACGACTTTTGGCCTTTGCCCAAGCCTTGGCCGCAAAACAGAGCTGGTTACTACTAATATGTTTGATTTCAAGCCTCTGTGGAAGTTTTCTATAGCTTCATGTTCCGGATTGTCCACAGTTTCAACTTCATTCTGCCGACGTTTCAAACCCCAAAGGGGGTTCATCATCAGGACAAATCAGAAAGATAGGGATGAATGAAAGATCATTTGAGAGAAAGAGCTGAGCGCCTGGGAATAAATAAACTAAAGAACCCTAATATAAGGGCCGACACAGATTATTCTTTAATTTTTTCTTCTTTTAA
>APFE030672180.1:50800-255865 GCA_000404065.3 Pinus taeda
TATTAATTCTATTTATTTAAGCCATTAATTTAATTAATATAATTAAATTAAATTAAATTAAATTAATTTGCATTGATTAATTGATTAATTAATTAATAAACCAAACCTTCCGACTGGAATGTCCTTTCGATCTTCATGCTCCCAAGGTTCTCGAGGGGTTCATCTGTCTAATCAGGGGGAACCAGTTTCCACTGATTTCGCTACCATTGTCCCTGTTGAGGTTCTGCGGAAATTTCATAATTTCGATGGCTTCTCTGATTTTTCTTTTGTGGTAATTGTCCTCCCTTGCAATTACCCTGGCGTCTTCCAAACACATATGATGTTTGGTCTTGGATGAGTGCTCTGCAAGGGCTGATGTACGAGATCTTTCATTCTTTATGTTAGCCGCATGTTCTTTAAGCCTGGTTTTCAGAGATCGACCTGTTTCCCCAATATAACTCCTCCCACATGAGCAATCAATCTTGTATACTCCCTTGAGCTGTTGACGATCAATGTTATGCTTAACTGACCTCATCATCTGCCTTATCGTTCCACATGTTGTAAATTGAGTGTCTATGTTTCTCCTTTTTAATATTTTTTCGATCTTGTCGGTAACCCCTTGGATGAATGGAAGGTAAACTCTCCCTTGTTTTTCTTTTTTGTCTTCGGGGGTGCGCTTCGAGAGGACCCTGTCTTGAGCCCTTCTTATAGCTTTCTTGATGCTCCACTCCTTGTATCCAATGCTCTTGAAGACAGAGGTTAAGTGTTCAATCTCCTCCTTCAGGTGATCAGGGTCAGAAATCCTAAAAGCCCTAACAGCCAGGGTGTTTAGAACGCCAGATTTCTGTGAGGGATGATGGTAAGAGTCAGCATGAAGATAGCTATTAGTGTGAGTTTTCTTCCTATAGACCTGGTGCCCCAAGGTACCATCCTCCCTTCTACTGATCAGGACATCGAGAAAGGGAATCTTACCATTTTCTTCAAGCTCCATAGTAAATTTGATTTCAGAGGATAAAGAGTTAAGATGATTGAAGAATTTCTCAAGCTCTGTTCTTCCATGGGTCCAATTCAGGTTGGTGTCATCGACAAATCTTTTCCACCAAGCTGGTTTCAAGTGGAATGAGTCAAGGGCTTTCCTTTCAAAGTACTCCATGTATAGGTTAGCGACAATAGGTGAGAGCGGGGAACCCATGGCAACTACAGAAATTTGCTCATAATATTGATCTTGAAAACTGAAGAAAGTGGACCTTAAATATATTTCTGCAAGCTTTGCTGTTTGAGGATCAGTGGCCATCTTTATAACATGAACAGCTTCATCAAGGGGAATCTTTGTAAACAAGGATACGACATCAAAGCTCACTAGAATATCGTCTTTATCCACCCTTTTATCCTTAATAAGATTAACAAAATCTGTTGAGTCTTTAATGAAGGAGTCTGTGTTATCGACCAGAGGTTTTAGGATCTTAGCTACATACTTAGCTAATTCATAAGTAGGGGAACCAATGGTGTTAACAATTAGTCTGAGAGGGACCCCTTCCTTATGGATTTTTGGTCATCCATAGATTCTGGGAATAACTTCACATGAGGGAATCAACCTCTTTTTTATTTTATCTTCCAGGTTGGTTTCCATGATGGCTTTCTTGACCTGCTTCATCACCTTGGGAATGGGGTTAGAATTGACCTTTCTGTAACTACCATAACTCAAATGCTCATTCATTTTATGAATGTAATCTTCCTTGTTTAACACAACGGTGGCTCCACCTTTATCAGCTTTAAGGACCACTATTTTATCATTATTACGGAGAGATTTCAGAGCTTCCTGCCCTTCCTTATTAAGGTTACTCTTTGGGCGTTTAGACCTCAACAAAGCTAGGGAACATTCTTGTCTTAATATTTCTCTGTCGTTTGATGAAAGACCTTGAGTCCCATTCTCAATGTTGCAGATGATGCTTTCAAAAGGAATATTTTTAGGTGAGACTGCAAATCCCAAACCTTTGTTCAAGATTTTGATTTCTTCCGGATTGAGAATTACAGATGAGAGATTCACAGCCCTTTTATCATGTGTATTTGGAGTAGAGGGGCTCTCAATAACTTTATCATTGCTGTGATTATTCTTGGAAGCATTATAATTATTAATAACCATTCCATGGTTAGAATCATTTTCTGCATCGAAATTTTCAGGTTCCAAGCCGCTTTGGTTTTTGTAATCATTCATAATTTCTTTAGCATTGGTATTGACAGCATAGGGAATGTTGTGCTCCATGCTGTGATTGTTTATATCCGCATTACCCATAATTTCATAAGTATAAACCACGCTATTAAAGGAATAATAATCATTTTACTTTAGTCTATTATTAATTATTGATCAATGATTTTTTTTAGACATTATGTGTGAAAGTGACCATTATTTATTATGATATTGTTGACTTGTAATTTACAATGGATATTGTTTAAGGATAATTGGTTATAGAATGGGGAATAAATAAGGATGTATGTCACACCTCTACTTTTATAATAACAATTAATGTTTCATGTTAATTATGTGAAAGTAATTGTAGTTATTTTGATCTTGTTTTGGAATTGATCATAGAATGTGGAATAAATTAGTATGCATATCAACGAGTCATGAATGAAAACGTCATTAAAAAGTGAAATGTGATATTCTAACTCATGAATAAAACACGTAATGATAAAAATGATATTTGAATGAGAGTTATGTTCGATGCATAGATATTAATGATTAATATTGGATAAATATTGTGTTGACACCTAATCTTTGGGATTAGGTAAATCCATGTAAATAACATAAATAGGAAAATAAAGGGAATTAGAAGATGAACAGACATTGGGAGATGAAACACAATGGTCTCCCTCTCCATGTATATATTCACATTCCATGTTAATGCAAAATAAAATTCGCTTTCAGGAGTTACCTCCCATTTTGACATGGTATCAAAGTCAACCCCATTTTTGGATTCATTCCTACCCTTGTAACTCCTTCCTGCCTCTGTTCCGTATTTCTGTAGACTGACACCTCTGTCATATTCCTGCAAAATCACATGCATTATTGTTGAATACATTGGTTGATATTGCATGTCATATTCCTACTGTTGAAAGGGTCGAATTGCTACATTGATGCATTGATTTTCTACTTGGTGCATACAAGGTTGAATTAATGTGAAGACCAGAGTGAGGTGTTGAGTTGAATGGTTCAAGTTCAATGGTGTTTGGTGTGTGGTAAGTTTGTTTTAAGAGCCTGAGAAGTTTTTTGATAAATTTTAAGAGAGTATATGCTGAAGTTAAGTATGTTTTAAGAGCGTATATGATGGAGTCAAGTTTGTTTTAAGAGCACGACTATGTTTATGTATTGCATCAATCCCCATTTCATGCACATTTAAGCCCCTACTTATTCCCACAACTTATCACCACTTACAACCTTTCTGCCTGATTCTTCTCTACTTGCCTCACAGAGGCTTCAATAATCAATCCAACATATAACTTGGTTGGTGCAGACTCCTCCCCCACCAATTAATGGCTCCTCCCACTCCCAATTCCAAGTCGAAACTTGCTCGTAGGGAGAAGGTGCCAATTACCCCTCACGTTCACTTCCATGTATCTAAGTGACTTGGCCATCATTGTTTCCATTGCTTTTCTGTTGAATTCTCTTCATACTGTTAACCAATTTGCAGCTAAGTTGATGAAATATCTGTAGAAAACCTTCAACAAATAGGCACCTGTATGTCGAACTTGCTAGAGTGATTAATTATGTGCGGGATTACAAAACTGAGTTTCGAATTGTAGAAATGTCTATATATTTCTCCATTAAATTTTGTTGAAAATGATCACAAATAAGATCGACATCAGTTGAAAAATCCAGAAGGTCAGGTTGTGATACTGCATGGATTAAGAATCACAAGGGTGTTACAATTATCAGTAATCTATATGATTTTTCCCCAAAGAAATGGGTTAGATTGCTAAATCCTGCACAATGTGTTTATGGTGCATCGTACAACATTGGAGAAGTCTTGTGTTGAAGAAAATGGTGTGGTGAATGGTATATCCACTCCCCTTTTAATGGTTGTGTGCATATGTTGACTATGTTGTGCGTATATGGTGAATGTATTGGTGGTATAAGTGGCATATGAAGTGTGTTGAGTGATTTTTATAAGGTCATGGTTTATAAAGTGAAGGTTTAAAAAAGAAGAAGGTTTGGTATATTATTTAAATGGTATGAAATTGCATGGAATTTGAAGGAATGTTAAGGGTTTATGCTCATAATTGAATAATTTTTTACATCAAAATTTTTTGCAAAGTATTTTGATCCCAAATAAGTTTTTATGATGCATTCACTACTTTCCATTGTGGGAGTAATTTTCTATGGAAAAGAGAACTACCTGAGTGGTCCAGGAAGATAAAACACACCCTCATTTTCAAATAGTTGTGGAAATGGGTTTGTGAGGGAGAAGGAGACAATGCAGCTACAAATCCCACTTCAGATAAGGATCTTTCCATTTGGGAAAACATGAATAGCAAGGGCTATGCTTGATTGGGGCGTTAGTAAATGAAGAGGTGAGTCACCATATTTCTCCATTTTCAAATGCTTTTGAAGCCTTAAAGAAGTTGAAGGAATTGTATGACTCACACTCTGAACTTGAAGTTGTTGAATTGATGATTAATTTGTTCAGTCTTGAATTAAAAAATGATGACCCTCTTATCTTAGCATCAGAAGTAAGATCCATTATGCATGACATAAAAAAATTGGTGTTAGAATATGTATTTCTCTCATAGATTATGTCAAGGAGCTATATCCCACCTATTAACATTATCTTGAGTCATTGCAAGCAAGTGGAAACCTTAAGGAGATTACCTTTGACTCCCTTGAGCAGAAATTTGTTGAGAGAGAGAAGGAATTTGGGAAGAAGACAAATCTTCAATCTTTTAAAGAAGTTGTGTGTCTTACACATAGAGAGAAGAATCATGCACAAGCTTCTTCTAGAGGAAGAGGTGGCCGAAGAGGAAGATGAAGGAGGAATTTTAGAGGTTGCGTGGGGGAGACAATTCCAAGGAGAAAAGTTTGATCTTCATTGCATACGATACAATAAATATGGACATGATGCATCCACATGTAAGTTTCCTTGGGACAAAATTGAGTAGGAAAGAAATGAAGGCAAAGGTAAAACCAATGACAAAGGCAAAGGTAAAGCACATGAATCTGGTCATTATGTTGTGGCACATTGTAATAATGGAGTAACTTAAGACTTGTTTAATGCTTCACTTGGTTCTTGGAAAGATGATTGGTTGCTTGATTGAGGAGCAAATTACCACATGAATTTTAGGAGAGAATGTTTTGAAGAATTCACTGAAAATGTTGATGGATCAATATACTTTGCAGACAAGTCAAAACTCAAGCCATCAGGGTTTGGCACCATCATGCTCAAACTACCTGGTCTTCCAGACTTTGTTCTGCTTGATTTTTTATATCTCCTGAAGCTGAGGAGAAACTTGTTGTCTTTGGTCCACATCCGCCAACAAGGACACTCCATTCATATGTTTGATGGCAAGGTTGAGGTCAGAAGAGCATCAAATCGCTCACTTGTCATGACGGGGATAGAAGAAGAAAGAATTTTGAAGCTGCAAGGTAACTTTTCTCATGAAAAAAACTTTTCATACAATTCTCACTATGATGAAGGTACATTTCCATCAACTCTTTTATGGCATGCTATATTTGGACACTTGAACTATGACAACCTTCATTTGTTGAAGAAAAGTGGGGTTATGTTTGCCTACAATTCCTAGGAAACTTAAGCAATGTGATGCTTGTATCTTAGGAAATCACAACAAACAATATTTTCATGATTCACATTTCAGAGCACATAGAAAAATTAAACTCATTCATTCAGATTTATGTGGCCCAATGTCTGTTCCTTCTGCAAATGGTAATAAATATATGATGACATTTATTGATGACTAGACTAAATTTGTTGGGTTTATTTATTGAAGTACAAATTTGATGCTTTTGAAACATTCAAGAACTTTCATGCATGGATTGAAAATTATGCACAATCTCATATTGGCTCTATTCGCACTGATAATGGAAAACGATACACTTCAAATGAATTTGAAAACTATCTTCTCCAGCATGGGATCAAACATCAAACAATTGTGCCTTATAATACCCAACATAATGGAGTAGCTGAAAGAATGAACATGACAATCTTAAATATGATACGTTCCATTATGTTTTTCAAGAATTTTAAATTGATGTAGTTCTATGTGTTGTGTATATAAAGAATATGTGTCCATCTAATACTGTAAAAAACATGACTCCCTATGAAATGTGGTATGGCCACATTCCTTCGGTAAGGCATCTCGAGGTTTTTGGTTCAACCTGTTATGCCTTGATACCTAAGGAAGTGAACAAGAAGTTTATAAAATCTAGAGATGTGATATTTCTTGATTCTTCCAAGACTGACAATGTTATTGAGTGGCGACTTGATCGCTTAGATAGATTCAAACATGCAAAATATTTTCAAGAGTTTGATAATGAGATTCCACATCTTGAAGGGGGGATTCCTATGCTAGATCAATATGTGGGATCTTCTTTTGAAGCACTCTCTCCCCCACATGAAGCTCCAACCACTGATGACACTTTGGATGATGTGATTGACAGAATTGGGAGACTAAATCTCGATTCATCCCCAACTCAGTCAACTAAGAAGCTTGGGCCATCTCAGAATGGTCCTCGAAAATTCCTGAGAAAGACATTCGAAAGTGTTCATCCTGATGAGGTTGGAAAGACAAGAACAAGAATATCAACCAGACAAAATGGAGGTGATGTAGACGATTTTGATTCACCGGTTGATATGGATGTTTCATATGATTGTGAACTAAATTTGTCTACAGATTTTGAACCAACTTCCTTCAAAGAAGTCACTTCTCATGATGAATGGAAAGAAGCGATGAAAAAAGAATATGATGCCTTGATAAAGAATGACACCTGGAAGCTATTTGATCCTCCATTGGGAACCAAACCAAGAGGTTGCAAGTGGGTCTACAAGAACAAGTATAAAGTTGATGGCTCACTTGACAAGCACAAAACCAGGCTTGTGGCAAAAGGTTTTGCTCAAAACGAAGGGTTTGACTATGAGGATACTTTTTACACCACATTAAAATGGCTACCATCCGAACACTCTTTACCTTGACAGCACAAAACGGTTGGAAATTCCATCAAATGGATGTAAAAATTGCTTTCTTAAATGGAGATCTGAAAGAGAATGTTTTTATGTCCCAACCAGAAGGATTTGTTGTGAAGGGTGAGGAACATAAAATATGCAAGCTTTTAAAATCCTTGTATGGCCTCAAGCAAGCTTCGCGAGTCTGGTAAAAGAAGTTAACTGAGCATATTTAGAAGCTCATCTTAAAACACTATGATCTTCATGATGCAAATTTGTTTATCAAGAAAGTTAGAAAAACAATTGAATATCTTGTGGTGTGTATCTTTTGATGACAGGGAACAATGAGAGCTACATTGCATCCATAAAGAAGGAATTGAGGAAAGGTTTTGAAATGACATACTTGGGCTATGTTCATTACTATCTTGGTATTGAAGTAACTCAACATCCGAAGTTTATATTCCTCTCTCAGAAGAAGTACATTGGAGATCTATTGAACATGTTTGGCATGGTTGAGTGCAATACTCTGACTACTCCAATGGAACAGAACTTAAAGCTCACATCCAATGAAGTAAAAGAATCTGAAGATGCAACAGAGTATAGACAACTTGTAGGAAGTCTCAACTACTTGACTACTACCAGGACAAACATTTCATTTGTTGTTGGAATCCTCTCTAGGTTGATGTAAAATCCTTGTGAGGGGCATTGGTCTGTTGCGAAAAGAGTTCTAAAATACTTGAAGGGAACTCAATACTTTGGACTTAAGTATACACAGGTGGACGACTTCATCGTGATTGGATACTCTGATTCAAACTTCGAATGAGATAAAGAAACTGGGGTATCTACTTTAGATTATGTTATAGTCTTGGATCAGGACATATCTCCTAGAAGTCACACAAACAATCAGTTCTAGCAGATTCCACAACTTAGGCAGAATATGTGGCAACAACTGAAGCAACAAACGAAATTGTGTAGCTCAGGAAAATTCTGGAAGACTTGTAATAGAAACAAGTGCATTCAACTCCTCTCATGATTCACAACAATTATGCAATAAATTTTGCCAAGAACCCAAAGTTCCATGATCGAATGAAGAACATCAATATAAAATACGATCTGATTCAACATCATGTCGAGGCTAAGACAATCCACCTATGCCATTGTTCCACAAATGAGCAGATCATAGACATCTTCACCAAAGCACTTGGAAGAGAAAAGTTTGAATGGTTCATAATGATGCTTGGACTCACAAACATCCGTTTAGATTAAGGGGGGGTGAGGAGGGGGGGAAGCTGACACCTAATCTTTGGGATTAGGTAAATCCATGTAAATAGGAAAATAAAGGGAATTGGAAGACGAAGAGACAATGGGAGATGAAACACAATAGTCCCCCTCTCCATGTATATATTCATGTTCCATGTTAATGAAAAAATACATTTTTCTTTGAGGAGTTACCTCTGGTCTGACATATTGGCATATATGTGCATGTGTGTGTGTTATGAGCATGAGACTTCTAATATAGATCAAACTAAGAAAATAAAGAATATGAATAACCTAGAGGAGCCCATACCTATGATATAATGTTTACAAGATCTTCTAAACATGGATTGAGGACAATAAAGTACCTTCATTAAACCTATACTAATTGTACCACTTGAAGCGAGATATTTGTGCAAATAGTGGAAGGATGCAAGCCTTATAAATTGCCAAAATTTGAATAGAAACTCAGAGCAATATTATGAAATTCAATGATTATTGGGATAAAGCATTATGCAATTTGATACACCATCCCACGAAGCATCAATATTTGTCCCAGTAAAGAGACTTGTTCCATGGTGACTGAGGCCACTCACACACCATGAAGGATAAAACTAAGGCTTGTGAGTGAACAAAGGTTGATTGATTATTTGAGCACCAGGAAGGGGGAAATTGTGCCACAAATGAAGAAATATCAAAGGAATAAAATTGATGATTTATAGGTTTTTTTACATTAATAGGCATTGTTGCACAATCATCTTGTATTCCACATATTTTCATCAATAAATAAATGGTTAATCTTGGTTTTCATGCATTATATAGGAATTGGTGTCAAATTGATACATCAAGATCCCTGTTGCAATGAGGTCACTATCACAAGGATAAGTGCATTGCTATTATCATCATGTAGAGACATAGGTGATTCAATTCACTGATGTAAATATGGATTACTACATTAAAGACCATGTGCATAGGATTGACTATCTATGTCACTATCATGGTGACAGTGACATAAACTACTATCTCACTTTCTTGATGATCACTATAATATGTCAAGAATATCGTGAGTTGCCAACCCTAAGATTACTGATATATGGTTTCGTAGGGTCACTGCTCATATGTCATTTAGAGTTGCCATCATTTCATATGAGTCATAAAAGATATGTGTCATTGGAGATCTTTGTCATTTGAATGTTTGAATTAAGTTTCCAAGCCTCCTTAGGGTTTCACTTTAAGGTTGATGATAACAATATATCAACATATATATATATATACATATATATATGTTATATATATATATATATATAATATATATATTATATATATTATAATATATATATATATAATATATTATATAATATTATACTAATATATATATATATATATATATATATATATATATATATATATATATATATATATATATAAGAGAAAGAATGTGATATTGAGAAAATACAAGGTTTCGATGCCAAGGTTGTATGCAAACTTCCATCACAAAGCCATACATATTGTAGTAGGATAATATAACTATGCATATGGATTGTGCCATATGAATTGTATGAGAATACCAAACAACAGTGCCATCCGAAATGTATAAGAATTTCGTACAAAAGTGCCATTTGAACTACATAAGAAGACCATTTAAAAGTGCCATCTGAACTTATAGTCATGGCTAAGGGTTTCTAGCTTACAATCATGGGTAAAGGTTATCCCCGTTGCAGGTAAGACAAATAAGGGTTTCGATCTTAGAATCATGGGTAAGGGTTTCAAGCTTACAATCATGGGTAAGGGTTCACCCCATTGCAGGTAAGACGAATAAAAGGGTTTGAGCTTACAATAATGGGTAAGGTTTCACCCCATTACAAGTAACATTAATAAAAAGGGTTTCAAGCTTATAATCATGGGTAAGGGTTCACCTCGTTGCAGGTAAGACGAATAAATGATTTGTGTGGAAATAGGTGGGCGACTTCGAGGCAGGTAAAGGACTAAGAATGATAAGAGAATTGGGGTCGAGCTTACAGTAATGGTGTGAGATGATTCTTAAAAAAATTAGCAGAGGAACCTGATTTCAAGCTTACTGCCATATTGAAGATAGGTGTCCTCTTTCCTCCCTATGGAATGCCCTCCTGCTCGCTCTGAGAACCCAATCATTCCCTTCGCTTTTCTCTGAACCTACACTGAACCCCCTGAACTTTTAATTATAAGATTATATATCGTATTATATATAACATATAACATATATACTATATATTATATATTATATAACATATTATTATATATTTCCTATGAGTGGTGCAATACACAGAAGTAGGTTTGTCTTTTTTCACTTAATTGGTGGATGGAATTTAGATTGATTCCATGCTTTCTCACATTGAGTACTAAGCTAGGGGAGTTTGGCAATTGATAAGCCAACATGACCACATAGTAAAAGTGACATTCTAGTGCATGCTTATTTAAGTACGAATATACCCATGTAGATCTGAGACTCAAAGGAAGCGGGTAGCCGGTCTAGCAATCATTCACTATTCAGGGGTTATCCTTACTAGATTCACCTAGTTTCCCACCATATTGAAAGAGGTTTAGGGGAGGAAGGCACTGAAGATTCCAATGTCATGAGAGTGGTGATAAATAAAACTATAAAATTATTTAAAAAATGATCCTAGTTGAAACTATGTCACACTTACATAGGAGAGAGCACAAATTTTTACAAAAACACATGAAAAATTCCTGATATCCATTCTTAAAGAAATTAGGAAATGTATAGAATGTGGTGCACATGATTAATCTTAACTAAGATTAATGAATTATCTCTAAATTGAGTAATAGTGGGTCAAAAAATCGTATATGAATTTTGTGAGGAGAAAGCAATAGTTTAAAGGCATCCCTCAATCATGTTAAAATAAGATTTTATGAAAAATTGTACGACTAGCTCCTCTACATAATACCCACTTTAATTCACAAATTCTTGATTTTCCAAGGCATTTAGAACATTGTTGAACCCCAGTCTCCACTAACAAGACTAACTAGTACCTAATAGAAAAAATATCAATCTAGGTGGGAATATCTTTTGAATGCTAATTGAAAAATTACTCAAGAAGCTTAGGAATACTTTAGAAATGATTGACTAATTGTGGTACCCTTCTCAACTAGTAAAAATAATTTTGGCCTTGTGGTGGGGGGTGACAATTTGTGTGAATGCCTAAAATGGAGTAACATTAGTTGATACACATTGAAGTGACATTATGCTGAGGAAAATGAGGAATTCAACTACAAGGGAGTGAGAGTATGCACTAGATGAAGAAAAAAAGAAAAGGATGCTCAAAAGAATGCAACCATACAAGATAAATATTCAAAAAGTGAAAATGCACAAAATCCAAAAGAAAAGAATAGTGATGCATGATGTTGCAAACCATCATCAATCCCAAAGAAAAAAATCCTCAACAATGGAAAGTCATTAGAGTGCTAAATCGGTTTAATGATTATATAGATGTCAGATGGGAAGAATCCTTGATAGTTCCTGAGTTGAATGAAGAAATAAAGTTGGTAGAGGTAGGCATTTTCACCCTTCAATTGGTAGAGAATTTTGAAAGCATTCAATATGAATTCTTTTGGGAACATTTATAAGTATGTTCTTGGTGATCTTCATAGTGGTATCAACTAGACAACCATGTAAATGTGAGAGATATGTTGTTCCTTGGAATACCTCAGAAAAAGTGAAATTGGTTAAGTATTGAAGGAGATAATAACATACTATTCCACATAAAAGATATTAGAACTATACCCCTTATATGATTTACTATTTGAGGAGGATACCTCAATTTTTTTCAAACATTACAAGGAAGTGATGCAACCACAAACAAGACATTTTACATACTATAGAGATCAAAATTGTTAGATTGATGAAATAAACCTTCTAGTAAAATAAACCAAAGTTGTTTAATTAAACACTAAGAAACCATTGACTATCCTATGAATAGCTCCACCTACTATAATATAGTAAAAAAACCCTCCTCAAACAAATGTTGCACCACCATCTACCCCTCTACTAGTGTGATGAAGATATTAAAAATCATTGGTTCATATGTGAGAAAAAAGGGTTGTGATGGATATACCACACACTGTAACACCCTCATCCCATAAATACCCAAGTAATCGGCCAACTAGGGTAAATATGTGATGAGAGGCCACTATAATGGGATTCAACCTCCTAATTCACCTTAAGGATTTGGAATCGACAAAAACACACCATACAAACCTTCCACATCAATAGCATAACTCCTAGGAGCCATCCCAACCACTCAGGTAACCAGACCCTGAGACCAACAGAAGTTTTATTGCATCAAACCCTTGGATGCTCCCTTGATATGGACAAGGGTGTGTCTACGAGGCTCCAGAAGCTCCCACAACAAGGGAAAGGGAGCTTTTGGGGATTTTTTCCCTAGTGTTGTGCCTACGACTCTAGAATTTATGCCACTTTTTGAGGCCCAGAGCCCAGTTCACTGCCCATAACTCAATGACACCTTTAGAAATGAATTTACACAACAATACAATGATAAATTTGCAAAAACATTGACAAGGACTAGACAGGACCCCTACTAGCCATGACAGGCATTTCATCAAACATGTCACAAACATGAAAGTTACATGTCTTAACAATATAACTGAGCATAGGGGTCTCATACTTATCTGAAAATCACTAAGAAGAATTGATGCCTCAACACATTAGCTGCAATTTCATCTATTAGGCCATATATACATTGTTCATTTATTTACAAGTAAAAACATGATGAGAGCCATACATAGCCACTGCCATAATACATTTTCATAACCAACATAATAACAATAGAAATACCAAGGAAACAACAACCATATAATCCACATATAAACCAATATAATACTCATGAAATAACAAGGAGAAATAAACTCATATTAATGATGCAAAGGCCAACTAGGTTTGGGACTTCCACGAACCACCCAACCATAGATTGGCTGAACCAAATCTTTCTTTCAGCCAATCACCCTCATGCCATATTCCAAGCAATAATATGGGACTTAAAACCAAACTCAACCAAGGCTTCTTGAGGCTACACCACCTCACCCTCATCAATAGAACCAGACTTTACCGCAATCCATCCCAAATCACTAGGCCATAAAACAAGCATGGATGCCACCAGTTTCTCCACCTACACCATGAGGAATTTTCTTGTCTCCTAGTCTCTATGCTTTACCACAATCCACAATCCGATCCAGGGATCACTATGCCATAACCAAGACACTAGTCTCTGGGTTTTACCATAATCCACAACAGATCTCTAGGCCCTAACTCAGATTCCACCCTCTCGGATTTACCGTATATCCCGCCATTCACTCGCAAGGATTCCTAGGTCTAATCAAGCGCAACCACCTCTAGGATTTACCGTATATCCTGCCATTAACTAGTCGAGGATTCTTAGGCCCACCGAGGCACACAATACTTGGCTTTACCACAACCCACAGTCTGGTTCAAGGGTCACAAGGCCAGTGGCTTTATTGCAATCCACAGTCTGATTCAGAGATCACTAGGCCATGTGTTCTTTCTTTCAGAGATCCACCTCACTAAACTTCGAATCCATTTGGTAATATGGCTCAACCAAGAACCCCATCACACCATGGCTCTCCAAAAATGGCAAGACTAGGCTGAAAACACTTTCACACCCAGAAAAACCCATGCCATGATAGCAAAGAACCGCATGCAATACCATGCATTCCAAATCTAGCAAGGAAATCACACATGTAAATCGATACCTGCAAAGAATCATGTTGTAGTTGCTTGATCCTGCTCTTCCTTGCTTTCTCCTTCCTTCATATTGCCAGTTGCCTTTCTTGATCCAATGCCAAAGTGCTCCAAGAAATCTCTAAGTGTCCAAGAGTGAGAGAGTGAGAGAATAGTGAGAGAGCTCTAAAATCAAACTGACAAAAGGTTACACTAACCAAGCCTGAGAAAAAACTTGCCAACTGATCCTCATAAGCCTTTTTATCAATGAGGCCTCTATTTTCTTCAATTTCCATTATTTTTATAAATAAGTGTCAAATAATGCATTTTGCCTTTCCAAAGCCTTTACCATTTCATTTACCAAATTCCTTTAGCCATAATAATCAAAATGAACACCCACTAGGATTTTTTTGCCCAAAATTCAACTTGGAATGCATGTCCCATGACCTTGGTCTTATATTTTTCCCTTTATTAAATTTTACATGAAATTTTGACCAGGGCTATTACAGAACCCTCCCCCATGGGAACACTGTCCTTGGTGTTCGATGACACGCATAACCAATAAGACCGTTGCACCGAACATACTTCCCATGGAGATTTATAACTTAGCTTGTTGCAGTATTTATAATGACCACCACTGAAACATGACAAAGATACCATTTATTGGAGCTTTATAACATAGCTCATTACGATATTTACAATAACCACATATACACATATGCACATTTTCTAAACCAACAAATAAAAGGATACAATGCCTGCATCAGCAACAAGGGAATCTAGAGGCTTACACCTCCACCCTCAAAAGTAGTACCAAGATTCATTTGCTTCCCAGGAAATCCAGAATCCATTGTCAAAGTCAAAGTTGCATCCAATGTCTAGCACTACAATCCTGTGCCACTTGTCCTCTCAGCAAAAAGTTACTAGCCCATTGTTCTAGGGCACACTCCCAATGTACATATGATTCCATATGGAAATGCTAATGACAAAAAAATCCATTCCCAACCTTCCCTTTCTACTACACATTCCCTCGGGAAATTTGGTCACCCCCTTCCGTGCAATCACTTACCTCCAAAGTTCCCCGACATCCCCTATCTTGGGTGATCCATCCCTTGGAAAGGATTCCTCATATCAAAATTTCAAACAACCAAGGTATATACCTACCTCAAAACCATCATACCAGTCATAACATGCTCATAGAAATCAATGGACACTATTGGGTACCAGTGCCCCACAATGGCCTTGCTCCTGAAGTGCTTTACCAACATACTACTACCTGTTCCAATTTATTTCATTGTTGTTGCTAATCTTGCAATCAGTTCAACCATCCCAAACCAGGCATTGCATGTTTTCTTGTGCCAAGCACATAATTTCCATTAGATTCAAAATGAATTGAAATAAATTCACATCATACCTCATTGGTAGTTCATCAATAAGGTACACCTGCAAATTTGTTTACTTCCTGTCACAACAAGTCAATCTAGTTGTTTGATTGAATCATCATGTATGAACATATCACATCCGATTAGCTCAAAACAAAACCATCATAGATCAAAATCACGAATCACATGTAATCATCATAAACCATAATCATAAATCACATGTAGCCATCATAAGTTAGAATCATAGATCATATGTATAATAATAAAGGAAATAAAACATTGATACTTATCCTTTGATCGATCCTTAGTTTTGTCTTTGTCTTTATTCCATGTGCACACTGGATTGATTTCCACACTCGACAAACACCCAGTTCCTTCTCTTCAACCATGTACACATATACATAGTGTAAATCACACACATATAACCACACACGACATACAATGACAAGCAATACATGCACCTACACCTGACATACAACACATACACCTACACCTAGTGTACAACACAACACAATACATACTCCTACATCTGATGTACACCACAACGCAATACATACACCTACACCCAATGTACAACACAATACATATACATACACGAAGTACAATATAATGAATACACATGTCACAATACCATGACTACACAATACACATACATAGTACCGCATGAATGCAACACAACATGTATGACATGCACACTATACCACATGTATACCAGTACCATATGTACAACATATACATAGTACCACCTTTACACCACACCACCTACACAATATGTGCACAACATCACATGTACACAACACCACCTGCACAATGTGTACACAGTGCCATATGTACACCGTACCACATGTACAATGTGTACACAATACCACATGTACATAGAACCACATGCACAACATGTACACGACACCACATGTACACGACACCACATGCACGACATATACACAACACCACCTTCACACAACACCACATGTACATCATGTACACAACACCACATGTACAATCATGCACACAATACCATATGTACATAGTACCATATGTACAACATGCGCACAACACCATATCTACATAGCACTACATATACAACAAGTACATAGCATCATATGTACACAACACCAAATATCTAACATGTGCACAACACCATATGCACACAACACCGCATATCCAACATGCACACAATACGATATGTACACAACACTTCATATCCAACATGTACATAGCACTATATATACCCAACACTGCATATGAAATATACACACAATACCATATATACAACAGGCACACAATATCATAAGTATGCAATACTACGTATACAACATTACACATCACCATAGGTACAATCACTGAATTTAAAACATGCACAACATATACACAACAATAACACTGCACATCCAAAACCATATTGCCTCTACCAAGCAACCTTGCTTCTAATGTCTCTCTACCCTCCATGCTTATCTTAGCATGCCACGGATCACACTGTTTTTATTCCGAAGCAACCTTGCTTCTAGTGTCTCTCTACCATCCATGCTTATCTTAGCATGCCGCGCATCACGTTGTTTTTATTCCGTTAATATATCTCTCAGCATAGCCTATCATAACATAAATATAGACATAGTATAATCACATAATATTAAGTCATAACCACATGATACTAACCTCATAGATTTGTCAGGACTACTCTTCCCACTTGATTCCTCATAAGCTAAGAACCTCTTCATGCCATTTACCTGTGTAAACAATCATTCCTCCATAAGAATGATTCATAACAACCTTATCAGACAAAAACATATATACATACATATAAATATTAGCATTAAAAAATCGTGATCTTATCAGACAATGACATATATACATATAAACATTAGCATAAAAGCAATCATGATCCACGATGACCCTGTTAGACATGACATACATACATACATACAAGTATACATATATAGACATCAGCACAATCATGATCACAACATAATTACTTGATACCACAAGGTCAAGGTTAAGAGAACTCCCTTTATTTGTTCACAACATGCACAACATTGAGAACAACGATTCCCAACATAGCCAAGGCATCTGACACCTCAAATATATTTACGTTACTTTTCATGATTACTTTTCTCATGAATATCCTGCCATCGTCCATTTACACCAATGGACCCAACCAATCCAACTAGTTGTCATACTCTTGCCTTCAACTACCCTTATACATGAATTGAGATTCATCACATCACCCGTTTGGTTTCATTCGTCTCTTCTCGAACTCCAATAACTTTCCTCTTTCCCAACCAATTCCCAAGACTCTCAAAACATTAAAGGCAATACCAAGAAACAAGAAAGAGAAAACTTTGAAAACCAATAACAATACAACACCACAAACAAAGCGGTATGGCCATATACCAGAAATAAACAAATCGCAAATCAAGTGTAAACGAATCGCAAAAGATCGAAAGCACAAGACTAACAATAGACAACATGACTCAATCCCATGGTTCCTAAGGAAAGCTTAACCTGAGCCTTCTTCAATATTCCATGGTAACCTCTCTTGCCATGCAACTCCCTACATCACACTACCATAAACACATAATTTTCAATGTATAAATAAATATAGCAATATACTTGTTAGCTTACCTTGTTATGCCAAGCACGTTTCCTTGTAGTTGAACACATTTGTGCCATGTCTCAAGGGACTCCAATTCCCTTGACAGATCTAGCTATAACTAGACACCAACTGTTATACCTGTCAAATACATGTCCATGAATATAACACATATCAACATAATTTCAAACAAATTAGGGTTCAAAAGACTTCATGTATGCAAAACACTCATTAGTTTGGAATTGTGGTTTCCAACCATAGCCAAAGAAATTCTCACCCAATTCCTTTCTTTTACCTTTACCTTGTTGCAACTGAGTCTTACTATGTACTATCACATCACCCAATCGTTAGTTATATAAACAAATCAACTATTACCTTGTTATGATAATACCAAGCATGTTTCCTGCAACTGTTCACACATGTTGATCACATGTTCCAAAGATCAAGGAAACATATCTATTACTTGGAAATCAACCTTCACCAAGTCTAACAACTATGTCATAATCAAAATCAACTCACATTTATCAATCATAATACATAATGTTACACTCAAGTACATACCAATTGTCTCAACACATATGTGCTAGTACAACCATCTTAAAACAATATCACTTTTTCATGCTATCTTATAAACACATATTCATATCATGCAATTAATCAAACATTCAAACAAACTATAAATGTACCATGTTAGATAAATCAACTAGATGACATAATAGACACCAAACACTTAAAACACAAAATAAACGACATAATCAAACAGTCAAGCACCAAATATACGACATAAGCAAACTCATACCTTAATGTATCTTAGGGGAGGCTATCTTGTCTAAACAATCAAGCTAGATTGGCACGATATAACTTCACAACATATCAACTCAACCATAAATAAGGTCATCATATCCATGACAGTAACTAGCTAACATGTTCACATTATAAACTCATACATAATTTTGATTCATGCATAACAGTCACATATGCACCACCAGTATAGATTAGTATGACATAATATCACAAATATGTTGACTCATACCTGAATGTCATAACCCTAATCATCTACATAGGGCAATCCAATTTAGCATGATACATATAACATCAAGACCTTAGTTGCAATAACCCTAATCATTAATTTAACTAACATATAACGACAAAAAGTTAACATATAGCATACTCGTCAACAACCTATAATATAATCATCAAGTTACCTAACATAAAAAAAAAACAACAACAATGCATATAACGACAAGTTACTATCATTTATTACTATATGACCACACTAATTCACTAGAATCTACCATGCATGTAACCATAACAACAATCAAATGACAAACATGTATATAACCCTAATGCATATAACAATCCATTAATTAACATACATGCATGCCAAACATACAATGCTTGTATGATGATCTTCTCTTTCCCCAAAGTCTAGTGTTACAACCTCCCTCTGATGGTCTGCATCTCCTGCTCTATCTCAGTCAACACATTAGAATCATAACATAACAACTACATCATGATAACCTGAAATGCTTACAATGACCTCATGCACGATAACCATGCCCATAATAATGCATGCATAACAACATATAAACATTGACATGCATAACAAATGCATAGAAAACCAACATGCATTAATGACTAACGCATCCCAACAACAACATCATCAACTTCCACATGGCGACACAATGAAAACAATGACCAACCCATGCATACACAATAAGCACATATACAACCTACCAGGTTTGGGACTTCCACGAACCAAATATTTCTTTCAGTCAATTACCCCTATGCCATATTCCAAGCATGAATGTGGAACTTAAAACCAAACTCAACAGGGCATCCTGAGGCTACACCACCTCACCCTCATCAAAAGAACCAGGCTTTACCGTAATCCATAATAGATCACTATGCCATAAAATAAGCAGGGATTCCAACAAATTTCTCCACCTACACCATGAGGAATTTTCCTGTCTCCTAGTTTATAGGATTTACTGCAATCCGCAGTCTAATCCAGGGATCACTAGGTCATAATCGAGACAACAGTCTCTGATATTTATCGCAATCCACACTGGATCACTAGGCTCTAACCGAGATTCCACCCTCTAGGCTTTACCATATATCCCGCCATTCATCAACAATGATTCCTAGGCCTAATCAAGGGCAAGAACCTCTAGGCTTTACCGTATATCCTACCACTAAATGGTCGAGGATTACTAGGCCCACTGAGGCACTCAATACCTGGATTTACTACAACCCACAGTTTGGTTCAGGGGTCACTAGGCCAGTGGCTTTACCGCAATCCACAATCTGGTTCAGGGATCACTAGGCCATGTGTTCTTTCTTTTGGAGATCCACCTCACTCAACTTCGAATCCATCCGAAAATCCAGCTCAACCAAAACATGAGAACCCCAACACGCCATGGATATCCATAAATGGCAAGGCTAGGATGAGAACACCGTCACACCTAGAAAAACCCATGCGATGACAACAAAGAACCACATGCAATACCATGCATGTCAAATATAGCAAGGAAATCACACATGCAAATCAATACCTACAAAGAATCCTGTTGTAGCTACTTGATGCTGCTCTTCCTTGCTTGCTCCTTCCTTCCTCTTGCCTTCTTTGCCTTTCTTAATCCAATGCCAAAGTGCTCCAAGAAAACTCTAAGCGTCTAAGAGTGAGAGAGAGAGAGAATAATGAGAGAGCTCCAAAATTGAACTGACAAAAGGTTACACTGACTAGGCCTAAGAAAGATCTTGCCAACTAATCCTCATAAGCCTTTTTATCAATGAGGCCTCTGTTTTCTTCAATTTCCATTATTTTCCTTCAATTGCCTCCTTACATGCAACCTGTAACCTTTCACCTTTCTTTTCTCCTAATTTCCATTATTTTAGTAAATAAGCATCAAATAATGCCTTTTGACTTTCCAAAGCCTTTTCCAAATTCCTTTAGCTATAACAACCGAAATGAACACCCAGTAGGATGTTTTTCCCAACATTAAGCTTGGAATACATGTCCATGACCTTGGTCTTATATTTTTGCCTTTATTAACTTTTACGTGGAATTTTGACTAGGGATGTTACACACACAAAGAAAAGCAAATTGCAAAGTGTGTTGGAGCATTAAAGAAAAGAATGTTAACATGATTTATGATTTTGAAGGAGAATTAAATAAAAACAAAAACAAAAATGGAAGTGATTGACAATTTTTTTATCATTCCTTAAAACTCAATATGTCAAACATATAATAGCGCAAAAAATAAAAGGCACTTATTAGATGCCTTGTGAACTTGTGTTGGAATACAACGAGAGGTTTATATATCTTCTCAACCATATCCCATATATAATCAACAAGGATTTTCTTATATAATGGTTCATAACACACCTTCTATAAAATATAAGGGTTACTCTTTGAATAGATGAAATAAAAACTTTCCAAGATTCCCTAAATAAAGAATAACACATGGAATCATATGAATATAGTCTATCCCATCATCATTTGATAGAAAAGTTGAATAAAAGCTTGAGATGCTTTAAAAATGACTTACATACTTTACCCTTTAATGAAGTGGCCTATGGTGTACAATATGTACAAATGAAGGTCACTCTAATTAATACATTTGCAAATATAGAATTGACTAATAGAGACCCAAATGTTAGCTTAAGTATTTCTACAAGATATGACCAAATATTATGAGTCACATACCAAAAGATTGTTCACATAATTTAAATAATGCAAAGCCAAAGTTGTGTGCTATTTGTTGAGAGGAAACCCATTCTATTCAAGAATGTTGACAAAGCACCATGGATTGAAAAGATTTTTTGATTAATAAGTCAAGTGTTATAGTGTTTCTATGGTGAGTTTTCCTAAAAATCAACATGTTAATTATTTATGGCTATTTAATTGATTATGTTTATGCTTACATTTGATTATGAATTATAAGGGTTTATTGATAATCTATGCTTGTGAATGGATATGGGTTGTTAAATTGGTTATATTAGGCTTGGAATATGTCATATTTAACTTATAACATGTCAAGTTTAGGAGTATATTGAGGATGAGTATAATTTAGGATCAACATTTGGGGGGGATTCCACTTGAACTCTTAAATCCTATGGAAACTAAGTGAATCAACAAAGAGGGTAAGAAGTTTTCTCAAATGGAAGGGTAAGGAGTGTTCTCAACCTCTAGACTATGAAGTACATTATAAGCCTGCAACTCGTAAATATTAATAAATAATTTCATCTCTTTGACATTTATATATGTTATAATTTTTTCGTTTGATTGTCAAATTCTTTCTGTGAGACATATTTGTGTCTCAAAACCCTCCCATATCGTCAATGAATGCATCTACCACTACCATGTCAAATTTCAATGCTTACGAGCACAACTTCAAAAAATTTCAACGTTGGCCCCATGCTCAAGTCATGGGCAGTCATGCATGTATGGACTAACATTATTTCCTTTGTGCAGGCACCCCTTTCCAAGTTGGGCAAACCCACCAACTCGTCGCACGGGCACCCCTATTGGACAAGTGCCTTGGCATGCCCAACAAGCGATGCCCCCATAGGCGCCCGCACACCCCGCTTTCGTGTAGGCGCGCCTAGGGTGCGAGTGTTCTCCCCGTTGTGCAGATCAATGAACAAAAATCATTAGCTCATCAATGACAAAAAAATATTATTATTTGTTATTTCCATGCTACTTGATCAATCAATTGTAAACCAACTTTTAACACCCCAATATTAATTTAGTCAATTTTCATTATGAGACCCCCTTGTGGGAACTCCATTCATGGGCAGTCATGGGCCAAAATTACTTATTTTGTGTGGGTGCCCCTTTCCAAGATGGTTTGACCCACCAATTCATTGCATGGGCACCCCTATCGGGCGGGTGATGCCCTGGCGTGCCCAACACACAATGCCCCCATGGGTGCCCATGCGCCCTGCCTTCGTGCAGGTGCGCCCAAGGTGTGGGCATTCGCCCTGTTGTGAAAATCAGTGAGCACAAATATTCATTAGCTCATCAGTGACAAAAAAATATTATCATTTTTTATTTACATGTTGCATGATTAATATTCAGTTATAAACCAAATTTTAACACTTAAACATTAATTTAGTTAATTTTCTAAATATCATTATGAGACCGCCTTGTGGGAACTCTATTCATAGGAAGTCATGGGACGATATTACTTTTGTGTGGGCACCCCTTTCCATGTCAAGCTGAACCACCAACTTGTCGCATGGGCACCCTTGCTAAGTCAGGCCGACCCACCAACTCATCGCATAGTGCCTCTATCGGATGGGCGCCTTAGCATGCCTAGCACACGACGTCCCCATGGGCGCCTGCGTGCCCCGTCTTAGTGCGAGCGTGCCCAGGGCGTATGAGTTCACCCTATTATGCAAATCAGTGAACACAAATCATTAACTCATCAATGACAAAAAAATATGATCATTTTTTATTTCCATGTTACATGATCAATCAATTATATACCGACTTTTAACACCCAAGCATTAATTTAGTCAAATTTATAAAAATTATTATGAGACCCCCTTGTGGGAACTCTATTCATGGGCTGACATTGCTTCTTTTGTGTGGGTTCCCCTTTCCAAGTCGAGTCGACCCACCAATTCATTGCATGGGTGCCTCTATTGAGTGGGCGACATCGTGTGCCCAACACAAAACACCCCCATGGGTGCCCATGTGCCTTGCCTTCATGTCGGCGTGTCCAGGGCGTGAGTGTTTGCTCCACTGTACAAATCAATGAACAAAAATCATCAGCTCATCAATGACAACAAAATATTATCATTTGTTAGTACATCCATGTTGCTGCCATAATCAATCAATTATAAACCAATTTTTAACACCTAAAAATTAATTTAGTCAATTTTCTAAAAATCATTATGAGACACCCCAGTTGGAAATTCGTTCATGGGCACTCATGGAATGACCTTACTTTGAACTTTTGCTACACCTCCTTGTCGCCTGGGTCACCCGTTTCCCAACTCGGCTGGTACGTTTGCTTAATGAACCAAAGTCAAAATTGGAAATGATGTAAATGATCTTCTCTTCATTTCAATAATAATATATTCTCTACTTAACAAGGCCAACCTTGAGAAGGTGGAAGATCATATGGCCCCTCACCCCCTCATATCACTCCCAATTCCCTGATACCCAATATATCTACTATAATATGTTTGAAAGAAACACACTAACATTGAAACATAAAAACTAGGAAAATAAAAATTTAAGGTGAACAAAAGAGAACAAACCAACTGAAAACATATAAATAAATACCTTGTACTTTTCAACATTTTGATATCTTTAATCTTCTTCCTCATCCAACTCATCATCTGTATCATCTAGTTCAAAATTCATGTACAAAGGATTCAACATATTAGCATCATCATTATCGTTTATATCATCATCTAGAACATGCTCTTCTACATCTGGTTTAACTTCTTCAATTTCTTCATCCGACACAATGTCAATATCATATATTTCATCCAAATTAACATTATCTCGATTAACATATATTTCTTGAACTTCTTCAACATCTTCATTTGACACTGCATGAACCCCCTTCTCCTCTACAACATCTTCTTCTTCAATTTCATCTTCTTCCACTACATTATACTTTACGGGCCTTCCTCTAGGATGATATATAACAACATATGCCCAACCCACTTTATCTAGAATGTCTACATAAAATACAGGTTCACATTGGCTTGGAAGAACATATCACTTTGATCATGGCTCAATATTCCTTGTATCAACCATGGTAAATCCATTATCATGCTCATTAACAATTCTATCAGGGCCACGTTCATGGATTTGTATCCTAAACCATTTGACATCAAACACAACTATTTATATCATGCAGATACCCATAGTATCGATTGTCAGAGAGGTTTGGATGTTTGTCACCTCTAGAGGAGACATTGATAACTTGAAATACTGCAATTATCCCACTATAAGAAGTTTTCATATTTTCATCCAACCTTTTGATGTGAAATTTATGGCCATTGCACCACATTTTGTTGTGGTGTTTCAATTGCAATACGTCAAACACATAAAATATGCACTGTCAATTGATAAGCATACATATTTATACTTGCAAAATTTTAAAATTAAGAAAAAAACAAGCTATATGCATCAATATAATTGTAAATAAACTAAGTAGTATGAGTGAATATGTTTGCCTGATAATATTTTAAATCATTTTCTAAATCAATTTCCCTTTGTGTAAGATTGGTATCTCCACTATGCTGAGCTTCTTTGACCAATGTAGACACACCATACCATGATAACCTACCATTATTAGCTTGTTTGCATCGTTCAATCGATACCTTTATCCAATATTTATTGTTCACAATGTATAAATGTATTGCATCCCACTCTCGACCCACTGTATTAAAATAAAACAATTCACATATATATAATTGGTTACTATGTTATACCTTCATAATAATGGATTATGCAGGAAGACTAAAAATTAAATAAGCACGATATACATAAAAACAAAAAAGTCAAATGTGCTATAAATCTCCACTATCTACTTACATACCACTTTGTTCATTCTTACAATTTTCCCCAATAGGTGCTCCCATTCAAAATCATCCACGAATTTGACATCCCAGATGCAATCCAATACATTAATACTTTTTTCATATTTCATCACTATATTGACGAATATAAACCATGGTTTGATATGCCATATATCTCTTTACAATAGAACCCTCAGGACATGCTCTTTGTCTGACCAAAGCCTTCAATGATTTCAAGTGCCTCTCAACCATCCACATTGATCTTGTGTGTACAAGTCCACACTTTTCAATCTCCTTGACTTGGTGTATGAGGTAATGTTCTTGTGCATTGAAAACTGTCAGAGGTAGAGACTTTCACATTTCACACATTAGACGATGAATTTGTTTTCTCCAATACTTTATATCTTCTTTATCAATTTCTTTAGATGACAACCATCTACATATAAAGCAAGCAAATCACAGGTTTCAACAAAAAAATTATAATATAGTACATGATGACAAGGAAAACACCTGCAGTAAAAAATATGCGACACAAAAACTTATTGAACAAATTACACTTTGCACATAAATCTCCACTTACCTCATGTATTTTCCAAGATCATATATAATTTGTTTGACATTGTTGTCAAATTTTTCTAGGAGAGATAAAGGTAGAACATATTGTAACAAAAATAATGATTGATCATTATTTTTTCCCAAAAGAAAAAAAAAAGAAAAAAAACACTCATTAACAAGATGTTTCACCAATGTAAAATAATATATATACACCAAAATAATTACCTTAATGAACGTATGCCAATCATGAGTTTTTACCCCACCTAATTCACCTTTCTTTGTTAGGACATTCTTTCTGTTTGAAGAAAATCCAAATGAAATTTTAATTTTTTCAGTAACCTCTTTAACATGCTTGCTTTGTTTCTCTGTCAATAACCATGGAAGGGTGCTTATATTTTGGCCGTCTCCATCACTATTTGAATGAATCGCACTTTGCAATGCATGCTCGACCTCCTTAATGTCATTACAAATCTTAACAAATTTTTGGTTATCTCTCCTTCCATCTAAGATTCACCATAAGGTCTATGTTACATTCTTCTTGATGTGCATTCATTAGGGGAGTTTTGGGGTATAAAATGGGCCTCCTAAGGAAATTATAAAATAATAGTGGAAATAATAAAATAAAATTATATTACATCATCAAATTTTAGAAGGAAAAAAGAAAAAACTATTTTTGCAACTCGTATTTTCAACGTATCTCCCTATGGGTTTACTCAAATTTCGAGTGACAATACTTGTTGGATGCATAATTTGATTCCTCATCCAAGGAGTACCTATGTTGCATATTTTCCATGGACCTTGCTACATGAAAAATGAGAAATACATGAAAAACATGATTGCAATCACACTTTTTTCATGTATTTCTCATTTTTTGTGTAGCAGGGCCCATCAAAAGTATGTGAGGTGGGTACTCCTTTGATGATGAATTAAAATTTTTCATCCAATGAGTACTCCTGCTCGAAATTTGAGTATAACCTTAGAAAGATAAGTTGAGAAAAAGAGTTGAAAAAGTAGTTTATTATTTTAATCTTTTTAATCATTTTACCTTTTTACTCCAAAAATGTTGACATCATCCCCCATGGTTGCATCATCATCTTGAATCATATTGGTTCTTATAAAGTTTATTTTGATTGTACATTTTTCTTAGGAGGCCCATTTTAGACCTCAAATTTCCCCTAATGATATCAAACAAATGGACAATTTCTAGGTGCTCATAGTAGGAGAGTCTATTGAATTGCTTGGGATAACTTTTCGTTCCTCATGGAAGTGCCCTATTATTAATGCCTTGATGACCTACAATGTGAAACATATTTAAAGATATTATAACAACAATATAATCTATCAATTAGTACAGTGAAGAAAATGACATAAAAAGATAAAATAATCCAAACATATAATGTATATTGATACATAGACAATTCAATCCATACCTTGGAGACTTTATTATATTGCAACTTCCATGAACAAGGTGTCATTCTCCATGGTCTTAAACCAGTCTCTTCTTTCCCATTTAAAAGATCTTTTTTGGTACTTCAGTAGCTATGGTTCTTAGAAAGGAAGTTCCTATACTCACCAAACACCTCCTTTCCTAAGCTTCTTGAATGATGAGATTTCATCTTAGAACCACAAATTGGACAAACAAATTTACCCTTTGTTTGAAAACGTGCAAGTAATGGAATAAATTTTATATAAATTATTTTAAGTATGTATGAAGGTCGAACTATTTAAAAAACATACTTGAAATGAACTTCATAAAATTAAACATTATTAAAGTGTAGGGTAACATTATTATAACATACCACAGAAATGTGTTAGCCCTGGGGCATTATGAATTGTCCATACAAGCATTGCATGGAATTCAAATTCCCTTTGTGCAACTACTAGTCTAGAGTTATCATACATAGTGACACTGCTCCATAACTCCACTAAACTCATTGATAAGAGGCTCGATATATACATTCATATCTTTGACCTGGTACTTACCTAATTAATTGAATATACAATACATAATTACTACATATATGAGTAAATAAATAAATTTATAAGACATCATTATACGACATAATTGAACATATATGGCTAAATTAACAAAAAAAAAAAAGAAGACATAATTATGAAATAAACAAGACAAATTATTGTGCTAAATTTTTTTATTCTAAACAAATTAATACCTCTAACAATCATTGTCAACATTATGTGCTCCCTCTTTATTGACTTCCACAAAGTAATTCTATTATTGATAACAAAAATGGGCCACACCGAGTAAGTAGATATGGGCTCTCCAAATAGACTGGCAGCGTCAACTACTAATGAAAGCCTAAGATTACGAGGTTCTCTTTTAAACTGTGGCCACTTTTCCTATAAATTCCTAAATGCAAATCCATCTGCACGCATTTGTTGCATGGTATTCCATAAGTTTTGCTACACTTTTGCACCTCAACAATTGTGGCAGACGTGGAATTATGGGAATATAATGAAGAATCTTGCAAGACAACTTTTTTGTTATTTTATCGGTTTGATCTCTAGTCTCATCACATTTTGGGAATTTTTCTTTCAATGCATGTTCCTTATAATAGAGAATATTATGATTAGGGCATGCATGAATAGCTTGATACTCCATTCCAATGTCTTTCATAATGGCATGTAAATATCGGTATGTACGAGGTAAAACATTTGACAGTGATAACAAAATTTCACCTAATAATATATAACATAAAAAAATAGTATTGGTTAATGTACTAAACAATATTAATCATACATATTGCATCCAAATGTTACAAATTAATGAAATGGTACGGATCAATGTACTAACATTAAAAACAACAGAAAAAAAATAATTTCTTTATCATGTATATAATACTAAATGTCACAAAATATATTACATACCTTAGGAGTTGTTTCACACGTGTTTGACAAACCATTTACCACCTTTAAGTTGACCAACAACAATACAATAGAGAGATGTTTTTGAGCCTTTATAAAGAGGTTCAGTTTCGCTCTCAAGTACAAGTAAATCAAAAGCACAACTATCATACTAGTTTTCATTATCATCCATTTCAACATTATTAAATGTCTCCTAGATCAATCTATTTGTCCCATCTTCTTCAACTATGTTATCAACATCATTATCTTATTCCATAGGATCATTAGCTTGATCCTCAATATTAATCTCTCCATGTTCTTGAATAGATGCTTATACTACAACCACCTCTTCCTCGTCAAGCAATGCCCTAGGGTTCCCATACTATACAATTAGAATCAATATATATATATATATATATTGAAACGTCGATATAAAAATAGTTTACAAATATAATATATAAGGAAAACAAAGACAACAAATCAATGATGATCCTTGTGCAATTTATCAAGATATTTAAGAGTATATTGAAAAAATCTAAGAAATATGTTACTTTTCTTGACATGTAGGAAGTGAGACGCTTTTTGAGATATAGTCACAACCATTATAAAAAACATATTGATCTTATTTTTGCATTCATCATTATAATGTCATATTTTGAATAATATATTTTAAAAACATATTAATAATGCTCCATAAAAACTCATGATTAACCTCTAAATCCTCTAGGTCCAAATTAACCCCCTAACACCTTAATCCCATTCCCCTAAGCCCTTAAACCCCTAACCCCTAAACCCCTAAACAATAACCCCTTATCCCTAAGCCCATAAAGTAATTAACCCCTAACTCGACCTAACCCCTTAATCGACCCTAACGAAAATAATCAAATAATATTTCTAGTCCACATCAAGATGACAACATAATTCAAACACCTCCCAAAAGAATATTATAAAATACATATACAATAGAAATATAATGCAATTTACAATGCAAACACAAAATCTAAAATACGATATGCATATAAACATTTACAAAAACGATCTATAATACAAAGACATATAATAAATAACTTGCAAATGGATGATATTCATGTCCGCCTTCAACATGTCTATAGTCTCTACAATGCCTTTTAGCTAATTTTATTAGAATTCTCCTTGGCCTCAAACCCTTGCAATTTCTACAAGGGAAATAACGTTTTCGATCCTCAAGAAGCCCTTGATGTCAATCCCACATATCCTTGGTCTTCTTGAGGAAACTTACGCGACATTTTTTGTCACCAAACTTTCAGTGATGATTTTGTTCAAAAATTAACCTCAATATAAGCCTACAACCTTTCAAAACAATCACAACTAATATATATAGCAATTATGTCAAAGTTACATGATGTTAGGACCCTCCTCCCCCTGCCCCCACCAACACACACACACACACACACACACACAACAGATATATATATATATATATATAATATTAATATATATATATATAATATATATTATATAATCATATTAATATAATATTAATAATATTATATTTATATTATAATATAGTGTTTATATTTAGTTAATTAGTTAAACTGATTAACATAAAACGGTCCCCATATTAGACGTTGTCAACACAAAAAAGCCATTAATGATGGAATTGAACGTTATGCAACAATTATTTGCCATTTGTTAGAAGTTTTACAACACATTTTCATATTCGATATAGTGTCAAATATCCGACGATAAAAGAACTCCCACCAGATATTCAACGATAGGAGGTATTATAGGAAAACGTCGGATAATCGAGGGGATATGACATTCTGTTGAGTATTCAACCTTTAAAGAACTCCTATCAGATATTTGATGGGTGTCGAGATTAAAAAAAAAAAAAAACATAAAAATCTTTTAACTTCCAACACTTTTTCCAATTTTATCCGTTTCGTCGGATTCCGTCATCAGAATTTCCACCCAAATGTAGTAGTGGGTGTTGTAATATGCTTCCCTATTTTTCTATGAATGTTGTCGCATCATAAACCACATTATAACATTGAGGTCTTCCTCATCACATCATCACCATTTTAGGTGATATGTTTTGGGTCCTATTCAATCATTGCTCAAGTATCTTTGTAGTAGACTACCAACAAATGAAGAAGCCAAATCCACAACTGCATCATCTAAGAATGTGTTTGGTGTTGATGTGCATGATGGCATTGTCATGGCATCTTGCCATGCAATATCCTCAAAGACATTATCATTGAGTGGATTGGGCCTAGAAACCATACCAACCATTGCATGGGAATCAAATGAAGTGGTGAGCTTGGATCTTTACAAGAACAAACTCAGAGTTTCCAAATAAGTTTTCATTATGTGATTCACTTGAGACATTGCTTTTGTCAGATAATAAGATTAAAGAGTGGCCCGATGCAGTGCTTGCATCTCTTTCAAATCTTTGATGCTTAAAGCTTGACAAAATTCCACTTCACCAAGTTCTGCAAGGTGCCTTTGCAACATTATCAAATTTGCATGTGTACATGGACAAAGTATCCCAGCCAACGCGAATTGTACTTATTTTCTGCAACTATCAACCTATTAGGGCTAGTCTCAGCAATTGATTATGGTGGTTTCAAGTTTCTTGACAGCCATGCAATATTGAGGTACCTTGCTTGTGAATACCCAAGGGATCTAGATCATTGGTATCCAATTGATTTTTCAAAGAGAGCCTGAACGCAATTGCTACTTACTGGTTGTGTCTTTCAATGTCCAATGGACTCATATTGTCTTGTTGTCGCGCCTATGTTTGGATGAAATGATTCATCAACTATTGCCAGGCCATGTTTGAATGAAGTAGTTCATTAACTATGCTTTATAATATAGAGATATTACTTCGAACGACTTTTGACTTTCATATCATGTTGCTTAGTAAAAGCTTATTGTGTTCCATTTACAATGGATGAATAACTAATCATTGTTTTTGGGCAATGTATGTTATAAGTTACACAACATATATTTCTTTTCATATTCTGTTTCAAAAAACGAATGTTGTTTGTTTGCCCTTTTGACTAGCAACATCTTCAACTAAGCTATAGACTTAGGCAACTTTAAAACAATTATTCTACATAATGAAGAGTATAATATAGATCCATCATTCACAACTATGAAGAGCTAAATTATTCACAAGCTACAATTGTAGTTATCAATTGTCATCTGGATGCTAACCAACTATTAGAGAAATGAATAAATAATGCAATCCTATGGAACCAGAGTGCAAATTTGCAGCTCATGTGACCATTCCCTAAACTATGGTTGTGTATTTGAAGTCAATCCTAGGACATTTGTCTCAACTTCTATTGGTAGGTCTAAAAAAGGGCTATCTCGAGTATTTTTATGTGACATTTCACATTTTCAAGCCACATAAGTTCATCTATTATGTCTACAACAAAGGGAAATGCTATCAGTAGAGTCACTATCATATTCAACAGTCAAAACATATGTAGCATGTGCTATTAGTTGTTCTTGGAATAGTGTTGTAGTGTGTGTGAATTTGGTGTGATTCATAGTATTGATTGAGATTAAAAATATAAGCTAAGCATGAAGGGAAAACAAATTTTGTAGACTCTAATTTTGAAATATATGCTCAAGAAGTTGAGAAGATTAGTTATAATGAAGACTAACAATGAAGAAAACCTAAATCCTAATGTTGGCACTCAAGGATGAACTCAATTGTTGATAGGCTTTAAACCGCCTTGCCATTGATGCCAAAGGGAGAGGTAAGTAGAGGAGAGGAGAAGTGTTTTCTCAAGACAAAAGGGGGAGGAGCACATGTTTTCCATCAATGTCAAAGGGGGAGATTGATGGCAAAAGAGTAGCAAAGGCAAAGGAGCAACAAAAAGTGTGGTCATCATATATGTGTGAGGAAGTACAACTGAGCATGTTACTTGTCAGAGAATAGATTATGGAGAAGTTGATGCATTGAAGTATACTTGTGTTACTACTTACTTATATTGTCATCATATATTGCATATATTGCTATGTTGTTGGCTATGGTGCAAAGGTTGCTAAGATTGTAGAGAGATATACATATGTTGAACTACTTCCAAATGCACTTAGTGTGATATTTTCATATTGTTGATCATTGTTGTGATGATGTTGATGATAGTTATGGTTGTACTTGTTGAATGGTTTTGTGAGAAATGTTGCAAAGATTAGTGTTGTAGAGATACTAAGGCAAAGTGTGTGATATGTCACAAGATATGTTGCAAGAGGGCTATGTTGTTGAGTTGGCATGTTGTAGAGAATAGGCATACGCCATTAGAGATATGTTTTACAGGTTGATTTGAAGGTTGATGTATGATTTAAGGTTGATTAATGTATGATGTTGATACTTGGTATGCTTGATAACTTGTATGCTTGTGGGCAGGGTAAATGAGTAGCAAAGTATGATGGTACAATTAATGTATGCATAAATGAATAGGTATCGATATGCCTTGGAGGTGAACAAATTGCTTTTATATGTTGTTATTAGAAGTTGAACTAATTGCATGTTGATGATGGTGCATATATTGTTATGGCAAAGAAGTAGTAAGATATGCTAGATATGTTTGAGTTAATGGCCTGGTTGTTATGGTTGTAAAGCAACTTGGTATGCTTGGGTGCAAGGTATGCTAGATATGCTAGAACTATTGACAATATAACAAAGGAGCAACAAAGTATCATGGAAAAGTTGGTGTATGCATAGTTGTGTGAAGATGTGTAGTAAGTTATGCTTGTGTTGATGCACTGGTTATGGAAATGTAGTTACATATATTGAGCTGGTTCATTATCAGAGATTGTTATGTTGGAGAGATTGTTGTGATGCAAAGCAAAGACAAAGGCAAAGGCATGAAAATTGTTGTTATGCTTTTAATGTTGTCATGTTATAGTTGTTGATGTATTGCTAGTGTATGTTGCAAAGGCTATGGTTTCCATGCTTGTTGATTTAATCATTACATGTGGCTGAAAATAATATTTGGTGAAACATTTATTTTATTTTAATATTCAAAATCTCGAAAGGTATGAAGCGAATGAATGGAATGCAAAGTGAAAAGTATTTTCACTTCATACTCATGTTTCGAATACCAACAAACATCAAAGTTTGTTTATAAAAATGTGTGAAGTTGCAAGGCTATATGGTTAGCGAGTTAGAGAAAGTGTGAGTTGATTTGCGACCGCCTAAAAAGGAGATCGAGATGAAATAAAACGGCGAATTAGACTATTTTCGAATAACTGGTCTACCCTAACTTTGTGCCTGCCCCAAACGGTGGTGCTGAAGTAGCTCATAAGTGAATCCACTTGAATAAGGCCCCTTTAGTTGCTAGTTGCGGTAACCTGCTTGCATTATATATGAGATTCTCCAAAGTGAGCCATATATCCTCTGTTGATAAGTCCTGAAGTAGCCATATAGACCAAGTAACCAACACAATATTTTCTTGTATGTGTCAGGGGATTGTAGTCTCCTTTCAAGTCATAGCTTAATAAAAAGAACAGGTTGGAGTCTCTTGAGGTAGGAGCCTCTTGTGGGTTGTAGCCTGCAGAATATTGATGGGAGTTGGAGCTTTCTTGCAAGTTGTAGCTTGCAGAAGAATTGAGATAACAACCTCTTGTAGGTTGGAGCCTACAAAAAATTAGATGTAATAAGAGAGTAGGAGCTTGTCTTTGTATCAAAACAATAATAAAATTGTGGTTTTCTCCCTTTATGGGTTTCCACTTTTATCTGGGGTGCATATGTATTATTGTTATGTGATGATGTAATATTTTGGTTTACATATTACTTGTTCACATATTAAATTTGTTGTTTATAAGCCACTCATTTAATAGTTCAGTTAACTAGTTCAAAAGAAAAGAAATTTACGTGCATAAATGTACTAAACTTATTCATCCCCCCTCAGTTTAGTCAAGAGTCAAGTTTCCATCATACTTATAGATATGGGTCATAGATTAATGACTTACTCTATGCAAATAATACCAAAAATGTGTTAAGGCATATGTCCCCTTCCCAATACAAGAAAATTTAGTTCAACCTTACATGTTTAAACCAAAAACTAAATATATTGCACATATAAAATGAATATTGATCAAAAGGAAGCTTAGAAACCTTCATTACTTTTAAGGCATCATGTATATAGAAAATGCTAAAGGGGAAGTGACCAACATAGTGTGTTGAGAAGACAAAAACAATATTTGTTGCTATCCACATGATGATTTAATCTATAATTTCCTCTCTGCTTAACAATATAGATTGAGTGTGATGAAAAAAACAATAAATAAATTTATGACTCCTTGTTTCTACTCGAAATCATTATTTCTTAGAGTATTGGATCCGATGCAAATATATGAAATTTGAAATAGTTATAGCTAGCTCAAAACTATCTTAACTCTAGATTTATTAAGCACATAAAGGAATCAAATCTTTCAAGGTTTACACCTTTCCTCAAGTTTTATATTATAAAATATGTTTGCATCTCAAAGGATTTGCTCCCACAATTGATCCCACAAAAGAATATGACTTAATCTAGGTCAAATAAAGCATATTACACCTTCAATAGTAGAATCCTATGATATGCAAAGGAAAATTAGGGAAAATGCACTTCACAAATAATAGCTACAAAAGAATTCAACATTAGACCTTAAAAACCAACATAAATCTCAAGCTCCTTCAAAAAGTCATGCAATAACATATTATAACCATGGCCACTGAGCGTCTCTCCAAACACACCAACGTCCACCCTCATTGTTGCAAGTATTCAAACAAGGCATATAATTCCTATTCATTTCAACTGTGCTTGTTTTACACAAGTTTACATTTTGACCACACACTTTGGAAGATTGTAATTGACTATCATGCCTCAAAGCTTCCTCCCTGTAAGAGTTACCATTTACATATTTAGGATGTTGAATAAAAGGCACACCTTTCCACCATAGCTGGAAGGCCTGCCATGAAAGAAACAAAAGCACAACATGTCAACTTTACAATTCATATTAAAATAATTCAATTATACAAGGGAAGTCTGCCAAAAATATTGCAAGATAAAATCCATGCCTAGCTTTTTAGTAAGTTATTGTTTTATTTTTAATTGTGTGTGGATGTGTGCATGTGCATGTGTTATGTACATGTAGGAATGCTTGGGTTTCAAGAGATTTAAGTGCATTGTAAGTATTAATATAGATCCATTTTACTTTTAATTTTAAGATAAACAAAAAAAAAACAAATCGAGAACAAATTTCTAAATGCTTAAAAGGTATATATATATATATATATATATATATATATATAATATATATATATATATATATTTGAAATATTGAATGACATATCTCAACCACCCAAGATGGAAAAACATTTAGCTTTTCTTACTACGATTAAGAAAACATTGTTATATATTCCTAAACCAAATTACACATAAGAGTGTGTTTCAAAGAAAGATATGTAATTTTTTATCTTCCAAAATGGAAAACCTTCTTTTTTTTTTCTCAGCAAAATGGAACAATGTATTCATGATAGGAATACTATAATTTAGCTATCTAGTTTAACATGCCTAGAAAATGTGGTAATATTATATTGTTAGTCATCTTATGTTGTTATCTTCTTTCTATGACAATTATGTTATAAATCTTTGTATATCACATATGTTAACCATATGCTTATTTTCATAAGGCAGTATGAACATCAATAAGAAATTTATTGATGGAATATGTGCTAACTTGAGTTGAAATTACACTAGTTTGTTTTGTTGATTATTGAATAATTATAATAAGTTACGTGATTATACTCATTGTGTTGTTGGTAATATACTTGCTACAATTCAAGATAATTATATGTATTGAAAGAGTGACTACTCTAATTTTTTAATAAAGTTTAGAAGTATAGATTTTTTAAAATAAAATTTAAATGATTTTATAAAATCAAATTTCATCCAAATACACAAAGATTGAAATAAGATATGTAAATCTTTTTATAATGTTTAAATTGTAGAAAAAATCAGAAAAAATATACATTAAACAAATAGTAAATGATCTAAATATTCAATATACCATATATTTTTTTATAAATGAGCTATTTATTTTAGTTAAATTTTATATTTAAAAATATATACAATATTTTTAATTATATATATATATATTCTAAAATAAACACTAAAATCTTATATATAAAATTAATTAATAGTTAAATATAAATTTAAAAAAAAAAAAAATTTTTTTTTACTACCATCAAACTACATCTAACTAAATCAAAAATCAAATTGTATTTGACCAACACTACTTATTCATGTGTCGAGGAAAAAAGTGGAACCTAATTGAATAGCTTGATATGTAAAACTCTTCACCACTCCTTAACTCTGTTGACAAAAACAAGGAGTTTGCTTGTTATTTGGCTGAGTATAAATAAGTTTGGTAATGAATGATATCCCCCGTCATAGTGATGCCTTAGATGAGTGATGATTTCCCTTCATATTATTATATTTAAGTGTTTTGATGAATGACATATTATTATATTTAAGTGTTTTGATGAATGATGGGATAAGTTTACTATTATTATTTTAAATTGGGATATATATATATATATATATATTCGTTTTAGGTTGAGTTGATGAAAAAGTATTTATCATCTATGTAGATTGGAATTTATATATATATATATATATATATATATATATATATATATATATTTTTTTTTTTTTTTTCGTTTAGGTTGAGTTGATGAAAAAGGTATTTATCATCTAATCTGTTTGTAATGGATATTTATTAGGATAGACACTCTTTGAGAAGTTTTATTAGCCTAAATTAACTTTCATCCTAATTTCTCCCTTAAATGTTTTTATCTTGAATTAATTTTAATGTTGAATATATATATATATATATATATATTTATTTAATGTTGAATATATATATATATATGATTGAGTTTAGATATATTGGATGGAATAAGTATACATTACTGGGACCACTGTGATGGGTATTGTATGAGGTATGGTTGAGTCAAGACATTCCCTGGGAAATTTAGTTCACCCAAAATGATTTTTATTCAACAAATTCAACAAAAAAGACTGAAACCCATGCTGTCTACGTTATCATGGATTGTTAAATAAAAAAATATTGAATAAAAGAAAATGCTCAATAAACACTCTTTGGAATAGCCCAAAGGTTTATTCTATCTTCACTCTCCCGTAGATTTTAACCTAAGTTTGGGAAACTAAATCCACACAAACTAACAAAGAGTTTGAGATTTAACCTGAGTTTGGGAAACTAAATCCCACCCAAACTAACCAACAGTTTTCTCAAACTTTTTTATAAAGGATATTTATAGGCAAAAGTGTCTTCTATCTTCACTCTCCCGTAGATTTTAACCTGAGTTTGGGAAACTAAATCCCACCCAAACTAACAAACAGTTTCGCAAACCTTTTTATAAAGGATACCCTAAATAAGATATTGTTGTTGATGCCCCAGGTTGCAGAATTATTCGAAATTAAAGTAAATAATAAGTGGTTTTAAACGGCGATGGAGGGAAAGGTGTCATTCTATTTGCGATAAAGAATAAGAAACATTACTCCATCATGCAGGTTAGCAACCGAGCAAATTATGCTATCTATGAGTTAGCAACTTGGAAACATACATCCTAGAAAATGTAGAAGCCGCAGAAATAAGAGAAATGGGGAATCATAGAATTGCTAGAAATAGGGGAGGAGGGTATTTTTTGCATTTGCAAATTTATGCAGCTTATGATCTCGGCTTCACAGGCAGCTCGACAATCCCAACTGCATAAGCAACGTAAGTTGAATTCTCAGTTTAAATTTTCATATATTGTTTCACATGTTTGTTAGAAACCGACAAAAGCATCAGAATTCTGACAGAATATCCAAAAATAATAGATTATCAACTTAGGTAAGATATAAAAGAAGTTGCTTTCTTGATATTTCCTATACTATATCTATTGCAGCTATGCAAGAAAGTTAGAAACTTCTATGCAATCCTGATCAGCATAGTAACTTGCTTGAAAGTTAATAAATCTCATTCATTTCCAAAGAAACTGATAAGCAAGTGGATATCCAACAGGTTTATGAATTTTAAATTTTATATAAACATTGGTAGAATTTACCTGCCAGTATATCCAAACAGCCACTTTGTGGGGCATCAACCATAAAATTACTTCTGGATGCACTGTTAGTTGTTCGATTTTCTTCACTTGAAGATTTGCTGTGAAATATTTACCAAGTTCAGGGTGCTGTACTGTAATCGTCAAAGTCAAGGAACTTCCAGGAGCACTTGCATTTATTTTCCAATCCCCATGCATATCCTGCAATTCATTTAAGCGGACTTCATAGCATCAAAGTAAAAATTTTAGCTTGTACCAGCAGACTCATTGAACCGTATTAACGAAGGCATGCTTGATCATCCTTACTGGAAATTAACAGAATGCTTTTATGGAAACTAACAGAGATTCAATATTTAACGACATTTGCAACATCAGACAAAACAAATTCAGATGTTTAGAAGTTAGGACAACACTAAAGGAATAAAGGTCACACACTCGATCAGAGAGGGACTTATTGGAAAACCGACTAGATCCACCATCTGGGCCAGTTTCAACAAGGTCAAATACTGGTTTTTAAGACGGGCATGCTGGATTTTTGGTTCAGGGAAGGACATTATCATAGGCAGGGATCGGATCGTATACTGGGAACTATGATCGAGTTGCATTACTCTGATGCTCTCATACACAGCCTTAACTCCAGAGGATACTTCTTCGCACAGGCTATCCGTACATGGTCAGGCATCATTCCAATATGGAAGAAGGCAGAGGAATGGATTTACGGGGGAGGTGCCTGGGGCCTGGGAAAGAATACTCGAAGCGCTATGTAATTCTGGTATCTGCAAGGTTGAGATTGGCAATCAGATTGGGTGGGATGAGAAATTGCAATGAGGCTCTATCTCTGTCTCTGATACCTATCTTTTCATTTGCAGCTGTATACATAACACAGAACATTTGTTGGTTCACCAGATACTGGAAAGTTCAGATCCCAATCAAGATCATTTTATACACTTGGCTTGTATGGAAGAATAAGACACTGACTTGGGAAAATCTGAGGAAGAGGGCACACATGGAACAGGACTATGCATTTTTTGTAGGCGGGAGGATGAGAGCAATTTGCACATCTTATTGTATTGCTTGATTGTTGTATAGGTATGGACTAATATTAATTTTAGGCAACAATGGTATGTTCTATGCTTTAGAGCAATTTTACTTCAATTTCTTTATTAGCTCAATATCAATATTCAGATTAGCAATCACATCAACATGATAGTAAAATGCAAATAGAACATAAACATAAACAGTGGAAGACAAGCCAACACAAGAGGACACAAGATGTGGCACCAGCGAGGGAAACAAACCCCAATGTGGGGAAACTTTTGATCAATTTTTCTTTTAATCTTCAATAGTTCAGCAGAGAGAGATAGTACAATTTACAAATCTGATATTTTGTAACAGCAGTAAAGAGCCCTAACCAGAAAAGTCAACACTGGTGAACAGGGCAAATTTGACCCTCAACAAAATGGTCAACTTCAGTCAAACTTGGTCTCCAAACAACAAGATGAATCAACCCTCAAAACAACCCAAAACATTCCAGTCGAACCTGGTCAAGCAGCCAACCCTGCGGTCAGCCCTAGCTGCAGTCAATGCTTGGTCAAAGTCAACATTTGACCTTGATTTCTGTGCCTAGAAATGCGGCCTACCCAAACAAAAATATTTCACCCAAAAATGCAGTCAAACAAGTCAACGCTACTAGTCAATGCTGGTCAAAACACTTCTTGAAATTTGGTCGACGCTGGTCAATGCCCAAAACATAATTTCGTCCTCCTTTCCTTCGAACGTGTGAGAGAGGAAGCTGCCTAGAAAATGTGCACCCAATCAGATGAGGAGAGAGGTGTGAGGATAAGTGTGTCCAAATGAGGCTAAGGCATCATGTATTTATAGCAAATGTTGAGGATGAATAGACGTGACTTGGGCTTCTAAGCCTACATAAGTTTGTTGGCCGACCTTGACAATTTGTCCATAATCAAAATAAATTCATGACTTTATTTGTACATGTCGGAATTGGATGATCTTTAGATCAATCCTACACCTCTCGGAGAGAGGAATCCAAGAAAAATATTAATTGTCATAAATAAGATGACCCATGTGGAGTTTAGCCCTAGTTGTCAATTTTAACACTCCCTCTCAACTAGGGAGAACTCCATCTGCTAATCCATCTGCCAGTCTGTACTATCTCTGCCATCAATGCACTGCTCTGTTGAATTATAAAGAAGAATAAGTGATCGAGAATGTATTATACCATCCTCTACTGACCTGAAGTCAATCCCAATCAAAGGAGAGTGTGTCATACCACTCTTATTGCCTTGAAGTCAGTTCCAATCAAAAGAGAGTGTCTCATACCATTCTTACTGACTTGAAGTCAGTTCCCATTGATCCCAGATCAATATCGGTCATCCTAGCATAGGGAGTATAGTAGTACACGATGCGTCCATCGGTAGTACTATGGTCCCTATCCTCATTTCCCTACTCATTGGCTAGATGAAAGGTATTTCCCATGAGTCCCAGACTGCATAGGTAGGATGTCTCAGTAGGAGAAAGATGAACCACTCATCCTACCTACATGTCGCCAAGGGGTATCACAGGGGAAGGTTGAACCACTCACCTTGTGTTGATTTGGGGTAGCATTGGATGTGCTCTAGCCATGAAAATTGGTGGAGAGGCTAAAACGCATGAGATCTCCAAGACCCAGAAATGGTTTGGGCAGATTCTAACCAGTTTGAGAGATATTAAAATAATTAATATTTTTAAAGGAGTTCTTAAGTCTAAACTCAAGAAAAATAAAATAGTAATGGGTATTAATATAAAACTGAGTTAGAAGGTTCCAAAAGTCATGGATTAAGCCAAATGTAATCATAGTCGTTGATCAGAGATTTAATCTCGGCCGTTGATAGACCAACAAGAAAAGTATAAGAGGAGGCTAGGGGGGTCAGTTGGAGAACACACCAGAGTGATCAATCATTCTATTCTCTGGAGTGGGCTTTGCTAAGAGAGATAGAATCAATGATCAGTAGCAAGAGGCAGTGAATCCATAGCAGATTGGTAGAGTTGGTACTAGAGAAACAACGCAGAGCCCAAAGAGGTTGATGCAGAGGCAGCTGGAGGCTACGCAAAGGCAGCCATGAGAGGCCAGTGTGTGATACCCAAAGGGTCTAGGGGCTGACGCAAAAGCTCCAGAAACTGATGCAGAGGCTAGCAAAGCTGACGCGGGGCCAAGAGGCAGTGTTGGGAGGATTTCATGGGACAGATTGGGAACTGGTGAGTCGGATAAGGTGATGCAGTCCCTATCAGAGTGACGCAGAGCAATGGAGGCTGCAATTGTTGTTGTGGGATTGTTTATCCAGTGATTAATCAGTCAGAATATCTGTCTCCGAGGAGAGGTACTACTGCTGAGAGCATTCTCTATTGGGTGAGCCATTTTTGGCACTCTGGTTGTATTCTGAAAAATGCATAATAATAAAACCCTCTGAATAGCTACACCGATTTTTCCGCATTGGGTTTTTCCAGGGGCATTGGTCCAAAAATAACAGTGTCACTTGTATGCTTGTTTTCTTTCAGTTGATGATCTGTAGATGTTGATACTGTACTTATGTTTATTTTCAGTATTTACATGGTAAATAACTTGTTAAGTAATGAAACAAGTAGGAAGAAATAAACCAGATAGTACAGGAAGAATTTATAATGAGTTAAACTTAAAAATTCCAACATGGTATCAAAGCATGGTTCTAGATCATAGGATAATTGAAGGCATCAACTAGCAAAGCAGTAGCAGCAAAAACAACTATCCCGAGTGACAGAAGTTGTTCCTAGTAGAAAGCAGTAAGGAAGGGATAACGTAGAGGGCTTGCGTCATCAGTTCGAGCCAAGAGGAGGATCAACGCAGAGGCAGAGAGTAGCAGATTTGACCTATGCAGTGCCCAGTCATCTTTCTCAGCCAGGAAGGATCGACGTTGTGGCTAGGAGGTGCAGATTTTGCTGATGCCAGGAATTGCGCAGACCCTAGAGGCTCAATTCTTCAGTGGCTGGGGCATAGGAGGATGTGGGTAGTTTGCGGGAGCGAAGCTAGTGGGGTACTGTGGTCAGAACAGTACCTAACGAGGCAAGACCAAGGTAAAGGGAGTTGCTGCTGAGGCGGATTTCTAGCTAAGGAATTCAGATCAGTGTTGTTGTTGCACAGACGATCAAAGAATGGCAACTTGACGTTGGCAAAAGGATTTCCAAGTGGGAAATCGGGACTCAGAGGGAGTCCAGAGGAGAACTTTCAGACGGGAAGTAGAGAGACTCAGCAGGAGTAGAACCAAGAACTTCCTGACGGGAAGTGGAGAGACTCAGCAGGAGTCGAACCGAGAACTTCCAGACGGGAAGTAGAGAGACTCCGCAAGAGTTGAATCGAGAAATTCCAGACGAGAACTGGAGAGACTCAGTAGGAGTCGAACCGAGAAATTCCAGGCAGGAAGTACAGAGACTTAGCAGGAGTCGAACAAAGAACTTCCAGGCGGGAAGTAGAGAGACTCGGAGGAGTCAACAAGAAGAGCAGAGAGATGGCCATGAATGGGCTAAGGGATCAGGACAAGTTGGATGAGGCATCCAACTTTGTCATCTGGAAGGCTAGGATCCTTTCTGTTCTATGTGCCATGAGTGCTCATGTGCCACTTGAGAAGAAGTGGGGAGACATCGAGCTGTAGCTAGACGGACTACAAGCGATGAGGGGCAAGATCCTTGAGGCACCCAACCTCTTGGATTATATCTTCCTACAGGAGCCCCGAAGGAGTAGTAGCAAGACTGGCGGATGTCGGTAGAGACAGATGCGGATCGAGCGGTAGAGAGTGCTATAGTGCAGGAGTCCCGGGACAGCGCGAGGCTAGCAGGTTGCAATAGTGCAAGAGGCACGGGAGTGTTGCACTAGTGCAGGATGGCACAAAGAGGTGTGTAATGGTGCGAGATGCAGGGAGTTGTTGCGGCAGCGCAGAGGCCAATAGAAGGAGCACTTGTTAGTGATAGAAAGAGCTTCAACATCGGGAATGTCTCTAGCCTGACAGGGATGTCAAAGTTGGGTGGATCAGTTACCTACTTCTTGGTAACTTTGTTGCAGTTAGTAGTGGTAGTGTTACGGGCAGCACAATGCAGCATGATGAGAGGGGGATGCAGTGCAGATGCAGTGTTGGGAGAATGGACCACCAACAGCATGGATGCAGAGGAAGTTGTCGTACGAATGCAGCAGTGGTAGTGGCAGGGCCATGGGCAACAGTACAGGATGCAGCACTGCAGAGGATCTTGGGCAGGGAGGTCTATCATCAGCACAGAGACCGGTGCTAGATAATCAGGGTGATACTCAATGTGGAGTATTACTAAAGCATAATCCTCGCTAAGGAGTGTTGATTTGGGGTAACATTGGATGTGCTCTAGCCATGAAAATTAGTGGAGAGGCTAAAGCGCATGAGATCTCCAAGACCCAGAAATGGTTTAGGCAAATTCTAACCGGTTTGGGAGATATTAAAATAATTAATATTTTTAATGGAGTTCCTAAGTCTAAACTTAGGAAAAATAAAATAGTAATGGGTATTAATATAAAAGTGGGTTAGAAGGTTCCAAAAGTCATGGATCAAGCCAAATTTAATCTTAGCTGTTGATTAGAGATTTAATCTAGGCCGTTGATGGACCAACGAGAAAAGTATAAGAGGAGGCTTGGGGGTCAATTGGAGAACACACCAGAGTGATCAATCATTCTATTCTCTAGAGCGAGGTTTGCTAAGAGAGATTGAATCAGTGATCAACAACGAGGGGCAGTGAATACATAGCAGAAAGGCAGAGTTGGTACTAGAGAGACAACGTAGAGCCCAGAGAGGTTGACGCAGAGGCAGCTGGAGGCTATGCAGAGGCAGCCAGGAGTTGTGCATAGCTAGGAGTGGCCAGTGTGTGAGACACAGAGGGTCTAGGGGCTGACACAGAAGCTGCAAACGCTGATCCAGAGGCTAGAAGAACTACATAGGGCCAAGAGGCAGCGCTAGGAGGATTTCGTGGGACAGACTGGGAATTGGTGAGCTAGATAGGGTGACACAGTCCCTATCAGAGTGATGCAGAGCAGTGGAAGCTGCAATTGTTGCTATGGAATTGTTTATCTGGTGATTCATCAACTGGAATATCTGTCTCCTAGGAGGGTACTACTGCTGAGGGCATTCTCTGTTGGGTGAGCCATTTCTAGCACCCTGGTTGTATTCTGAAAACTGCATAATAATAAAACCCTTTGAATAGCAACACCATTTTTTCCGCATTGGATTTTTCCGGAGACATTGGTCCAAAAATAACGATGTCACTTGTGTGCTTGTTTTCTTTCAGTTGATGATTTGTAGATGTTGATACTGTACTTGCATTTATTTTCAATATTTACATGGTAAATAACTTGTTAAGTAATGAAACAAGTAGGAAGAAATAAACCAGATAGTACAGAAAGAATTTCTAATGGGTTAAACTTATGAATTACAACACTGTACACAGCAAACCACTAGGGGAAGGTTGAACCACTCACCCTATGGTTGCTAATCACTCCAAGACGTACCCCGAGCTCCCTGGAGCTCCCAGAGCTCAATGTCCATATCATATAGGACCCTCATAAGGGGGTCTCTCCACGATTCCAAGTCATTCTCCGAAGGCCGAGAACTTGACCTTCCCCACAGGCTTTGTTAGAATATCGACGACCTGTTCATCAATCCCAATGTGATAGAGCCTCATTGCTCCTCATTGTACCATATCCCGGATAAAGTGGTACCTGATATCTATATGCTTGGAGCGATCATGAAACACGGGATTCTCTGATAATCGGATCCCACTCTGGTTGTCGTAGAGGATCACAGTGGTATCCAACACATGTCCAAACAACTCATTGAAGAGCTTCCTCAACCAGAAAGCTTCACAGGAGGCCATACTAGCAGCTATGTATTCGGCCTCAATGGTGCTCAAGGCAACCGATTTCTGCTTTCTGCTCATCCAGGATATCGAAGTAGAACCCAAAGAAAAACAACATCTAGAAGTGCTCTTGCGATCCACCATACTACTAGCCCAATCAACATCAGAATAACCATGCAGCCTCACATCTACTGCAGTGTATCTCATTCCATGAGTGATTGTGCCTAGAAGATATCTCAAAAGATTCTTAGCACCAATCCAATGTATATGATGAGGCTCAACCATATATTGGCTCAATGTGTTAACTGCAAAACATATGTCCAGATGAGAGTTCACCAAGAACATCAGTGCTCCTATGAGTTGACGATACTCAGAAGCATTTCCCAGTTCAGGTTCGGCAACACTACCACATAACTTCTTAAAGTTAAGTTCCAATGGGGTAGTCACAGGCTTGCAGTCTACCATCCCAAATCTTTTTAATATCTTCACAACATATTTTCTTTGAGATAGGAAAATTGTACCTGGCTTTTGCCAGACCTCCAACCCTAGAAAGTAGTGCATCGATCCTAGGTCCTTCATCTCAAATTTAGAAGCCAACTCCCTCTTACATTTGTGAATGAGAAGATCTGCACCTGTCAGAGAGGGGTCGTCCACATAAAGTACCAAAATGAAAGTTTTATCATTTTCAACCTTAACATAAAGGTTCAGATCGACTTCACTTCTAGTGAATCTTAGCTTCATCAGATAGCCATCAATCCTCTCATACCAAGCCCGGAGTGCTTGCTTCAAACCATAGAGAGCTTTCTTCAACCTGCATACATGAGATTCCTGGTCATGAACCTCAAACCCCTCGGGTTGTTCCACATAGACTTCCTCTTTGATCGAACCATGCAAGAAAGCGGTCTTGACATCCATCTGATGTAGGTTCCATCCTTGCGAGGCAGCAAGGGCTATGATTGAGCGGATGGTGGTGTATCAGGCAACAGGTGCAAATATCTCATCATAATCTACACCTTCCTTTTGAGAGAAGCCTTGAACAACAAAGTGAGCCTTGAACTTTTCTGCACTTCCATCAACTCCATGCTTGATTTTGTAGAGCCACTTAGAGGTGACAACCGATTTGTCCTGGGGTCTAGGGACCACATCCCAGACATCATTCTTCATAATTGACTTGTATTGTTCATTCATAGCATCCTTCCATACTTGTTGCTTCACGGCTTCTTCAAATGATGAAGGCTCATTTTGAATGATAGTGCTCATGACGGTCAAGTATCCTTAATACTTGTTCGGCTTCTTGATTTCACAAAAAGTCACCCTTGGTGCAAAATGTCTCTCGACATCTTTGAGAGTCTCCCTAAGCCATGAGGGTCTCCTCTTGGAGGAGGAGGATCAATAGGATCCATAGGTTCATTAACATTCGACATCGTTTCATCTTCTTTTGCACCCTGTCTTCCGGTGTCAGCGTCTTTGTCCTTCCTTGGGATAGGAAGGTTGTTGATCTCTCTGAGGGCCATATCTTCGTCGAAGGTGACATCATGACTTATCTCAAATTCCCTTTGACCAACCACATAAATTCTATATTCCTTAGAATTTTCACTATAGCCCACAAAGACTCCTTTCTTCCCAAATGCACCCAATTTGCTTCTTTTCTCTTTCAACACGTGAAAATATATGGGGCTTCCGAAAATTCTAAAATGAGAGACATCGGGTTTCTTGCTAATGAACTTTTCTTCAAGAGTCTTGGAGTCCAATGCTTGATGAGGGCATCAGTTTTGAACATAAACATCGGTATTTGCAGCTTCAGTCCATAGGAACATCAGAAGCCCTTGATCATGAAGCATGGCACGGGCAACTTTTACAATAATGCGATTCTTCCTTTTAGCCACACTATTTTGCTTGGGAGTGTATGGCGTTGTAGTATCGCTCTTAATGCCAGCTTCTCCGTAATAATCTTGGAATTCATTGGATTCGTACTGGGTTCCATTATCAATCCTCAATATCTTGATTTTCTTCTTGGATTGGTTTTCGATCAAGGCTTTGAAGTGTCGGAACCAGGTGAACACTTCATCCTTCTTCTTCAAGAAGTAGATCCAGGTCTTGCGAGAATAATCATTCGTAAAGGTGAGATAATATAAGTATCCTCCCAAAGAGTTTACGAGCATCATACCAGATATGTCGAAGTGGATCAATTGCAATATATCTGCGGTCTTGCTATTACTTGAGGGGAATAGTTCCCTTGTAAGTTTTCCTTCGGCACATCCTTGACATGCACCTTCATGCTCTACTTTGAACTCGGGCACCCCTGTCACCATCTATCTCACATCGGGTAGGGACTTACAATGAAGATGGACAAACCTTCGGTGCCATAGTTCAGATTGTAGAGATGTGTTGCAAGACATGGCTCCCAATGGACTTTCTCCAACTTGATACAAAGTGTCAACCCTGAACCCAAGAGTAAAAGCATCTTTAAAATTTATTTTTCAAACATGTACTTTTCCATCAATGAATGCCAACTTGAATCCTTTGTCTTCCATTGCCGAAATGGACACTAGGTTCTTCTTAAGATCAGGTACATATAGTACTTCTTGTAAATGAATAATGTTACTGTGATTCAATTGAAGGGTAACATTTCCTACTCCCTTCACGGGATAGGTGCCATCGTCTCCAAGGATGATCTCAAAATTTGTCTCGTTTTCTATCAAATTAGAGAGAGCTTCCTTGTATCCGGTGAAGTTCCTTGGGGCACCACTATTAATTAGCGAATTCCCCAAAGTGTCTGGTGGAGAGGCAGTGGAGAGGGCCGATATAAGATAGCACTCCTTTTGCTTATTGTTAACAACATTTGATTCTTCATACCTGGAGTTCCTTGCTTTCTTGGAGGATCGACCATTCCTTTGATGTCACACATTCCTTTTTCCTTGCCAATGGACCTGCCATTCCTCTGATCGTTGTTGAAGTTGCCCCTGGAATGATTGTGATCATCATCATGCGATGTGTTCCTTCTATTTGGACACTCCCTTGCATAGTGGCCAAACTTATTGCAAACAAAGCATCTGCCCTTCTTTCCTCCCTTAGATCCAGGCTTTTCATTGAAATGACCTTTAAACCCTGCATTATTTCTGCTTTTGGCATGAGCAGAGAATGCAGTGGGGTTGCTTCTATTAGAAGGCATTTCTTGCTCCACCATTCTTGTTTTTTCTTGAATGCATCTTGACATCAATTCTTCAAACCCTGGAATTCGATCATTGTTGAGTATAGTGGTTCTAAATACATACCATTCAGGTGGGAGTCCTCCAAGGGTGGTGAGAGTAAGCTCCCTGTCAGGAATGACTTCTCCAATCTAAAGTAGATCATTCTTGATCTCTATGATCCTTAAGAAGTAGAATTGAATATCCTCGTCCTTGCCCTTCTTAATATCCTTCAACTTATTTTTGAAAAATAAAATTTGATTAGCATTACTAACCTTGAACATGTTGATCAACCTGTCATAGATCTCCTTGGAGGTCTTCAATTCGGAGATGTAGGCCACTAGACGCTTGTTAATGGAATATCTGATAATCTTCTTTGCTTTGACTTCAACCCTATTGTACTTGGTCTTCGCAGCAGTTGGTGCATTCGAAGAAGGCTCAGGGATTTTACCCTTCACATAATCCATCGCTTCTTGTTCTTCCAAGGTCAAATCAAGAGACATCTTCTGTCCATGATAGTCAAATTTATCATGGAGCTTGTCTTAAGCCGGGAAGGGGAACCCATTAAGCCTTTTGTCCTTGTCCAACTATCTTTGGTGATTTCTCTTTCACTCTTGTTTGGGCTTTGTCTTCACCTCAGCTCTGATACCATGTTAATTTTAGGCAACAATGGTATGTTCTATGCTTTAGAGCAATTTTACTTGAATTTCTTTATTAGCCCAATATCGATATCTAGATTAACAATCACATCAACATGATAGTAAAATGCAGATAGAACATAGACATAAACAGTAGCAGACAAGCCAAGACAACAGGACACGAGATGTGGCACCAGCAAGGGACAAATCCCAATGTAGGGAAATCCTTGATCAATTCTTCTTTTAGTCTTCAATAGTTCCACAGAGAGAGATAGGACAATTTACAAATCTGATATTTTGTAACAGCAGTAAAAGAGCCCTAACCAGAAAATTCAACGGTGGTCAACAGGGCAGATTTGACCCTCAACAAAATGGTCAACTTCAATTGACTTCGGCCTCCAAACAACAAGATGAATCAGCCCTCAAAACAGCCCAAAACAGTCCAGTCAAACCTCGTCAAACATCCAACCCTGTGGTCAGCCCTAGCTACAGTCAACGCTTGGTCAAAGTCAACATTTGACCTCGATTTCTGTGCCCAGAAATGCGGCTTGCCCAAACAGAAATATTTCACCCAAAAATGCAGTCAAACAAGTCAACGTTGGTCAAAACACTTCTTGAAATTTGGTCAACGCCCAAAACAGAATTTTGTCCTTTCCTTCATATGTGTGAGAGAGAAAGCTGCCCAAAAAATGCGTACCCAAGCAGATGAGGAGAGAGAGAGATGTGTGAGGATGAGTGTGTCCAAATGAGGCTAAGGCATCATGTATTTATAGCAAATGTTGAGGATGAATAGACATCACTGTTGGGCTTCTAAACCTACATAAGTTTGTTGGCCGACCTTGACAATTTGTCCATAATCAAAATAAATTCATAACTTCATTTGTACATGTCGGAATTGGATGATCTTTAGATCAATTATAAACCTCTCGGAGAGAGGAATCCAAGAAAAATATCAGTTGTCATAAATAAGATGACCCATGTGGAGTTTGGCCCTAGCTTCCAATTTTAACAACTAAGATCTTTGTTTTACTCTCTTTCACTCATATTGCATGTGTCCATAGAAGCCTGCTTGATATGGTGGAGCAGACGGGTCAAAAATAAGATGGCAACCCCCTTGTGATATTTTGGGAAATCTAGAAGGCTAGAAATTATATTATATTTGAGGGAAAAACACTCAATGTGGACCAGATTATCAACAACATTCTATCATGGCCGAGACTACTGCTGCTATCAAATTTTGTGCCACATTCAATCTCACATAGACATAATGGCCTGGATATATCCTTCCCGGTGGGTTACGTTGATGGTGCAGAACGGGAAGGTAGATGTGGATGCGGGGTGTGGATTCGCATTGATCAAAACCAGCAACATAGAATCCATTGGGCAGGAGGCAGGGGGACTAATATGAGAGTTGAAGCTATTGCGCTTTGGGGGTTACTATGGTTCACTAGTTTCTTGGATATTCAAAGACTGAACAGTGAAGATCTATGGGGACTCTCAAGCAATTATCAACCATGTGCTGGGAATTTCCACTATTTCTCATCCACATCTACAGGGTTGGCTCCGGAACATCATTCATCTCAAGGGCACATTTCAAAATATTTCCATACAACACATTCACAAAGAACATAATACAATTGCAGATGCCATGTCCAAGCTGGGTATTATGACATCCACTGAAAGCTTGCACATCACTCTGGAAATGGATGGCAGCTCCATCGATGTTGGATGGGCTGATATTTGGGGTTCGTGTGATGGCCTGAGGCCTGGTGGACCTACTCTATGACTGTTTCTGATTTTGACCATGGCTGCATTGCTCACATGTTGCTTTCTCACAAATGTAGAACTTGATATGAAGCTTCCTAATGGACTAGATGTACTGGTTTTTCCATATTCTAATAAAACCAGCGTTTTTTTCTTACTGAAAAAAATAAATGCGATTCTTACCAAAAATGCAGAAGATAAATATTTAAAACTGTAATATCATTTTTGTATCTGTTATAGAGAAGATGATATAAGGCACAAACTTGTGAATCTGGTAGACTAATAAGGCATAGATGTAAGGGAATCTTCATACTTCAAATTGCACAAAAGCAATTTCCTTGAGTTAAGAATATACTGTTTACATGGATCTATGTTCCTTTAGTAATTCCTTATAGGCAGGCTGAGATAAAATTTCTACCACATGTTGCCTGCCTAAGCAAGGAGCAGCAGGTTGGATTAGGAGAGGTCCAGTAAATGCATTACAACAAACAGAAAAGTAGTATAATTGCTCACATTTACACCTCCCAAATGAATCAAGTATAAGACTGCATAAGACAGATTACCATTGGGAAGTTAACGCATAAAATTCCTCCCTGGTATTCACAAAAACTACTTCGTAATTTGGGAACAAGTAGATTCAGCTGAAGGAAAGGTGAGAGTAAAGCACTCATGCACAATACTACGCGCATAAAAGCATTGTTAAACTTCTAATTTCAGATCTGGTTTATTATTCTTAGTAAATTTATAACTCAGAAATTTAAATCTGTGGTTACTGAATAAAAACATGCTGGAATTTTAACTCAGAAATTTACAGCGGAAGCAAACACGAGAAGTAATTCTCACGCACAAATTAACCCTCCAGCTGAACTTCACTTTTATTACTCAGAACAATGAGGGATCCCTAACTGGGAAAATGACCTTACTGAAAAATACAGGCTACAACAATTACAGAGATTTTCTGAGCACCAATGCCAGCTATATATGGCCCTCCAAATCTCCTTTGAAACACCCAGCGACCTGTTGTTTGTTCAGCATCCAACCTGCCCTCCATCGTCTGGCCAATCTGGACTCTGCACACCTGGGCACTTGTGAGTTGCACAAACCTTCCCCACATGGCATGTGTGAGATCTCTAGTTAAACCCAGCCTCACACATGCAGCTGCTACTTGCCAATCTTTGCTGTACGGTCCTTCTGGAATTATCTCTTGCTGAAATATCTCTTTATAATTTCCTCCCTTGGCCTTGACCTCTAGATTTCATCTAAGGATGAAATAATGAGATGAAATGATGAGAACTAATAGGTGAAAAGTGGATAATATATTATATTTGTATATTTCAATTTGTAATTCTAATCACTCCAACCTATAATTGTAATCTAAGCTGCACAAATATGATTACAGTATTAAACGTGAATACGACAAATTTTTAAAATAGTTTGGACACAATATGGTTAGTATTATATATTTATAACCAAGAGACAAATTTCAGAATGCTGTTCATGAATTTGGAAATAAAGCCAAAAAGAGAGTTATCATCAATATTAGCATATGCAATATGTAACATTTAAATGTAAAATAAGTATCTCATCCCTCTGCTTAACACATATCATATGAATAGCTTCATCAAATTCATTAAAATTACATATCATCAAAAATGTTTTCTTCCATGTACTTGTGGAAGTTCTGTGAATTGACATTTCTTATGCAATTCAAAAATTTCACCCTTATCTTAGAGGTTTATCAAATCTTAACCCTGTGAATTTTAAGCCTTAGGACTGCTATGAAATATAAAAAAAAACAGCAGTGGCAGTCGAAAATATTTCACTTCTTAACAGCTCCAACCATTTAGGCAATCCAAGAGGAAAGATACCAAAATGTTCTGATAAGTTTCACCCTCTAAAGCAATCTTATCATGCATAAATCAGATATGAAACCCTTATTTACAACAGTGAATACAACAAAAAAGAGCCCTTATCTTCTTCAGTTATAATGTTGAATCCACTAACATAATCACCATAAACTTATGTCAAATCAGCAAGACATGTATACTTGGAAATCACAAACCATGAGGAACATAGATGGCTGAAAATCAAATCTGCAATTTACACTAGTATTGGATGGCTGAAAAGTTCATTAATATGCACAATATGAAGTTCATGTACATACCGTAGCCTTATCGCAATGCTAGTACTATCCACTAGCTCTCCAAAACCCTAGCTAGGGAAACCAAGAATAACCCTAGCTCAATCAAGGAGCTCCAACAGCATGAATCACTCAAGCAAGTCCTTCAAGGTGAGACGTCTCCTTGTCTTATTTTTCTTCACAAAATACAACCTAGAGTTTCAACTCAAAACCTTAATCTCCAAATCCCCAAGTCATGAAACCCTAACTGTAGTCTTCAAGTTACTCCAAGAAGCGCAAGAAACCTTAGCAACTCCAAAAGAAAGAGATCAAGTACAAATAAACATATAAGAAAGAGAGAATGACTAGTGCACTCCTCTAGTTTACATCTCTAACACAAGATGATCAAGAATAAAAATGAGTAAAGGACTCTCTCCTTTATATATATGAGAGAAAAGGGAGGTGAACAATAAATATGTGGGCCAATGGCCTTACAAGCAACCTACAATAATCACATTAGGGTCATACATGTGAAGTGCTACATTCCAAGCTCCAAGGTGATGTACACAGTAATGGCTCCAATATGATGTAGCTACACAATGTATGTCCAGACTCCTCTACCATGAGTCCACATGAACTCCATCACTCCTCCAAAGCCATGTAGTCTACATGAACTTGTGATTTTTCATTTAGGGTTTGAAATCACAATTTTTTAGCTATTTTTTCATCTATGCCATGAAGTTTGAACTAAGGGGCTCCAAGTGATACTGAGATAAAAAATAGGCTTCAAACCAAAAGTGCTCGGAATCTCCTGAAACTGGCTTCAAGTTGTAGTGTTCGTCATCTTGATACCAATGACACTTGAATCGCCTCAATTTCATGTCGTATGGAGAAATTATGATGTTTTGAAGTTTTTGACCAAAAAAAAAAAACTGAAGATGGGTTGACTGGGCTACTGACTAGGTAGTTCGTATTGATGACAACATGTTGACGTTAGCATGCCAATTGGGCATACAAAGGGTCAATCAGAGACCGCCAAGTGTCGATCCATATAGGGGCAAGCTGACATCATTTGATTGGTTCGTGCAGTTTTGGTGGCCCAACAAAACGCTGCCACATGGCCCTATTAGAGGCCGCCATGTGGAACCTCATTATTGGTAAAAAAAAATTATGTTTAGGCCTAAAGGCCTAAGTGGGTTCGACCCCAGTCCTACTGTGTACAAACTTAGCACTCTACCGATTGATGACACGATGGTTCTTAACATACCATGTGGTTGGTTTATATTTAAATTGATATGTTTTCTGCAATTGGGGGAGAGGGGCCGGGCGTTAGCCTTGACCCCTGGTCATTAAACTATGCACAGGACCTGGCAGAAGGCTCAGCAGAGTGAGGGCGAGGACCAGCACCATGTTAATTTTTCATAGGGCTACATTGTTCTTTGCTTTGATAATTGCATTTCTTCATTAATACATTAAGTTCACCCCTATCATCATTACATTATTTAGATCTACACCATTAATCATCAACATATGAAATTATATAGAAAGAACAACATCATCATCATCAATGCAGCGGAACATAAAGGAACAATAGAAGAAAAGCATGCACACAGATAGAGACACCAGAATTAGTCTGAGACTAGGGCAAAATCCACTATGGGGAAAACCCTTGCAAATCTTCTTCTTCTTAGATTGTCATCAAAGTACAATGATCCATAACTTTATCTATGCAACAAAACAACTATGATATCCATGAAACAAACCTAATCATGCTTATAATCAAAACCCTCATTTTGATGGTTGTAATGTGTTGTCACTTACTGTAGTCAACTGCTGGATACTGTTGTCACTGTGTTGAACATTGTTGTCATTGAGCGGAATCTTCGGAATACTGAAATCTCATCTTTGAGTCTCGGATGCAGCGAGGAGCTGTGTGAACATCTATAGCAGTTTTGGACGCTCTCTACAGAACTAGAAGACTGCGTCCAAAACAGATTTGGATGCTCCCAAGTGAACTGGATGAGGGCGTCCAAGGTCAAACATACTCAGGTTTGCCTTAAACCCTGGATGCTAGCATCTATGGTAGCTCGGACGCTCTTAGGACCATACTGTGCATGCGTCTGGGGACCAATACAGACCGAACTTTCTCTGAAACCCTGGATGGTCCCATAGGCTTTTGTGTCAGTGTCTAGGGCTCTCCGGACGTTGTCTTGACCACTGTGTGTAAGCATCGAGGGACTAAAATCCCCAGTTTTGTGCTAGCGTCCAGGAATCAGAAAAAACCGAGATTAGTGTGAGCTTCACCCCTGAGATTTCGGACCCTTCCACAAACTTTCCTCCGACAGACCTAAGTGAACCAAGACAATAAGAAAAGAGAAGATGGCTTGATCAATGTGTCCAAATGAGCCTGAGGTCTCTTCTATTTATAGGCTTTCATGAGGGTCCACTTGGGGTTGAGGCCGACTTATCCAATTTAACATGTGCTTAGGGCCGACCTAACCCAATATACATGAGTGAATAAAAATAAATTCAAAAACCAACTTTTGCTTGTCCAAATAAGGTGATCTTTAGGCCGATTTTGGTCTTCTCGAAAAGAGGAATCTAATGCAATCATCATCTTAGTCATCTGAGTTGTCCAAGGTGGATTTGATCACAGTTGCAAAAATTAACACTCCCTCTCAACTAGGGAGAATTCCACCTACCAATATCTGTCCATAGATCAATATGTTATTCTTGTGTCTTCAAGTGTCATAACGTATCATCCCTGATCATTTCTGTCATGTAGTCATCATGCCATGACCACCTGAAGTATCTCATCATCACAAATCATCAATGTACATCTCGAACTATCCCTTGCTTATTCCTACTTATCTCTTTATTGTTCCTGCTTGTATGCTAAACATTCTCAAATCTAAAAGAAGAAGAATTTGTTACTAGAGGGGAGCTTAAGCTACCACCCTCTATCCATCAAGATGCTACCTGGAATCTCTGCCAGTGGGCTACTACCCTGAATATCATCATCAATCGTCATTGGAGAGCATATCATCAAGGAGCACATCTCAACCTATAACCACATCTCGATCCGGAATCTCATGGGGGAGTTATACATCTACAACCCCATATTGAGCAATAGGATATCCAAACACACGGGAGCACATCTCGACCCTGGGATCTCATTAGGGAGCTCAATCTCAACTTGGAATCGCACAGGGTTATCTCAACCCATCCTATTTCCTATTGATCTTCCCATTGATGACCCTAAATAATCATGTGGTAGAACGCCTGCATCATAATCGACTTGGGTTTTACACCCCAAGTACACTCTCAACTCATTGGCCAAACAAGGAGCAGTATTCTCGACAAGCTCAGCTTGTGGGTATGATGCCAACTGGGGTATACTCTGCAAAGACCAGAAAAGGGAGCAACATTCTCCGACCCTATGAAGATAGGGGAGCAGCCTCTTCAACCCTATGGGTAACAGATAGGGGTCATACCCTCTTGTCCAGAGCTCCCTCAACCCGAGGAACCCTATATCTCAATTCTTCACCCTGGGAGCTCAGACAAGGAGGAAGAGTTGGCTCAGTGTCCTTGATCAACGATGCTCTCATCATACTCAAATTGGGTATCAACTTGTCTCAATAATAGTTGTTTCCTGTTCATGCAGGACATCAAATAAAATATCATGTCAAAACATAAATAATCATACAAATCTCAAAAGGATACCATAATCATCCTCCCTCTCAAGGAGGTGCTAACCACAAGCCTGAGCTTGTTTCGAATAGCTCCACTGTCTCAATATATGAGAGCATCTTGGTCCCAACTATAAATATGGGATTTTCTGCCAATTGGATCTCACTCTATGTCGTCACAATGTATCCATGACATATCCAAATCATGCTTAGACAACTCTCTAAGGAGCTTCTTCATTCTGCTTCACAGCTAGCCATGCTAACAACATTGTACTCATCCTCAATCGTACTATGGACCTCTCATCCAAGATATCATGGCAGATCTCATACTAAAGCAACATCCAAATGTGTTTAACAATAATCTCTATCAACAACAATACATCCATGCAATTACAGATCATAGGAGAAATATCTCAGCCTCAAAAATAGAATATCTCATGCAGATATTTCAAAGGATGCTTGGTGGCAACTCTATGTGAATGAAGCTGCTCACTCATGAATTTATTTAGGTTCTATGCACATCATATATATATATATATATGGATGTTCAAAACTAAACATCAATGCTTCAATCAACAGTCGAATGGCATGTCAAGTTCAACAACATCTTTGAACTTCAAATCAAAGTATCCAAGGATTTGCATTTTCATTATTCAAAAACATATTTCAATAGATTTGCAATATAGAATTTCTTTTCCAAATTCCATAAATTGATTCATCATGCCATGATACATCATTTCAAGCTTCAGATGCTATCTCCCTTTGATTTAGATAACCAGAGACTCATCACCTGTCAAGAATAGAATATCAAGATGTAAAACCAAAACCATAATCAAAATCAAAGTCATACCTTGGAACTCATCATCCTGACTTCATTAGATAACTATCAAATATAGACATATCTGGATCGGGGAGCTTGCTTCATGCAATGCTCTAAGCATAATGCCTTGCTAAGCCATCATAATCAGCGTTACAGAAATCAATGTTCTACCATCACATCAACAAAGTCAGTGCATCAAAGTTTAGAAGCCAGATTACAACCATTATCAAAGTCATTATTATCATAGTATCAATACTTTCAACCGAGTGACAGGGAGAGCTCATATCAAGTCGTGACTTCATTTATTATTATGCCAACAAGTTGTCTTCAACCATGCATTATCAATCTGAACTTTATCAAGTCATTCTCATAATCATAATACAAGTCATTTATGTCACTAGGTGCAAATGCACACACCAAGGATGAGTCATGCAGGTTCCATGTTCATGTTGAATCATAGCAATCAATACCTCAACCATTGTGCTAGGAACAAGGAGGCCAATTTCCGAATACCCACACAGCATTGACATCAAGGCAAATCAACAATTGTCTGATCAAATCATTAGACATCAAGTCAAGTCCAAATCTGCTATCGTAGAGAGATCTATAGTCAAAGCATATCTCAATCATTAATTCAAAGTTATTGTCAAGCATCGTGATAACACATTGTTCATCTATATCAATCAGCCAAATCATGCCAAACTCTTGTAGCACAAACATAGTGAGAGATATCTATATGTATGTCTCGGTCACCTACAAACACAAGTTCAGTCTGCATGTTCATGTTATGGCAAACATTCAAGCTTTTCCTTCTTCCAGATCTTGTTATCTGCAACACATCTGTGGAACTGAAATCTTCCAGGTGACCATCCGATTTCATGCACAATACTTCATTTTATGTGATTAGCAATTTAACCCAACAACTTCACAAATCATATTACAGTGGCAGAATATGTCAGAGACACCTTGATTCAGAGTTCAGATAGCTTCAGAAAGCTTCAGATGATGGTCAAATGTAGTCAAACCCCTGGACACTCTCTTCAAGTTAGCATAGGAGTGTCTTTAGCTGCCTGGACGCTACCTGGGCCTTAGCATGCGTGCGTCTAGGGACGAGATTTCTCAGTTCAATGCTTGCATCTGGAGCAGAAACCCTAATTTTTGTACAAGCTTCAAATCTGAGACTTTGTTGCAAATCAATTATGTCAAATGCACATAAAACATACTTCATCAATACAAAATGCAAATAGCAATAAGAGTAAGAATCTTGAGAAGAGATTCTCCCTCTTACTGGGAATTTATGTCATCAACCTAACTCTACTAGAGTCAAGCAACAACAGATCTGTTAGATCATAAACATATATTTATCATGGCTATCAGCATCATGACATCAATCTTTCATCAAAGGTTAGACTCAAAATAGCAGATGGATGCAACATCATATCTCAAAGATTATGAACACAATAGCACTTTCTATCAAGTTACTTCATCAAGTTAGGACATTCAATTTAACCATATGGGATCAAGACATGACCACAAGTAATAAGAGATCTACAATATCAATCTCATAGTTATACCTCTAACGTCAAGGCTGCCATACTTATCATGATCAATGAGATCAAGTTAGGTCATTCAATAAATCTTTACTAAAACAACAAGAGTGTCAATCTCTTTTTCCATATGATTTCATCATGCTTATTACAAGAATTATCAGTAGACTCATGTATAGGATTCAATGAGCTATCCTTATATATGAAATCCATCATGAAAAGTATCGAGAGTATCATTTACTAAAGTCAAGGTGCTAGCCTTCTTTATAGGATCAAGATGTCCAACAGATGGATGTTAGCCAATCATCAAGTGTATCAATGTATCAATACTAGATAACATTATAGAATTCAACGAGATCAAAATGCTCAACACCAGATGCATCATTTTACCTTAGGAAACATAGATCCAAGTCGCTTTCATATGCATGTATGAACCATCAAAGAAAGAGACATTCTCATCATACCTTAGGGCTTATCTAGCCATCAATGTTATTGTTGAGATACAACATACCATGCATACCTTGGTATTCAAATACCCATGCACCTTTTCATTAGACATAGGCCGTGTGTAGCATTTTGACATCTTTTCATATAGTGTCTCTTTACCCTTTCTAGCTCTAGCCATCCTTCCTGCATCTCAAATGATCCTCAAGAGGGATCCACTTATAACATCTCATCAAGGAGGTTAGAAACATCCATTTACTCAAATACATATGCAGGAAGTATAAGTAATAAACATAATCATTAGATCCATAGGTCTCATCAAAAGTACAAGGCATCATAAGTTAAGAAATACTTATCTTTAATGAGAGGTGAACTCATTAAAGAGCCATCAATGTCCATGGTCCATATGCCAATGTTGCCTTCAATTATCCAACCAGGTCTGCTAGGGATTATCCCATCTAGGGCTTCATCAAATCTTTGTCAAGTGCTTGAGCACCTTCACATTCACCAATTAGGTTCCATATCTCATATATAAACCAGTGTTTTCTCTCCAACCCTAACTTCATAGAATTCATCAAACCCTAATAATCAAGTTGCCTAGGGTTATCTTCAATCTATAGAATTCTTTTAGGTTTCTACTATCCACTTCTTGCTTCCATCAAAGGTGTCATCATCGGGGTGATCTCCATGACTTTTCTTTAGCCCAACTCCAATACCATGTTAATTTTTCATAGGGCTACATTGTTCTTTTCTTTGATAATTGCATTTCTTCATTAATACATTAAGTTCACCCCATATCATCATTACATTATTTAGATCTACACCATTATTCCTCAACATATGCAATTATATAGAAATAACAACATCATCATCAATGCAACGGAACATAAAGGAACAATAGAAGAAAAGCATGCACACACATAGAGACACCAGTATTGGTCTGAGACTAAGGCAAAACCCACTATGGGGAAAACCCTTGCAAATCTTCTTCTTAGATCGTCATCAAATGAGTCAGCAAAAGAAAGTACAATGATCCATAACTTTATCTATGCAACAAAATAACTATGATATCGATGAAACAGATCTAATCATGCTTATAATCAAAACCCTCATTCTGAAGGTTGTAATGTGCTGCCACTGACTGTAGTCAACTGTTGGATACTATTGTCACTGTGTTGAACATTGTTGTCACTGAGTGGAATCTTTGGAATACTGAAATCTCATCTTTGAGTCCCGGATGCAAGGAGGAGGAGTTGTGCGAGTGTCTATAGCAGTCATGGACGCTCTCTGCAAAACTGGAAGACTGCGTCCGAAAAAGATTTGGATGCTCCCAAGTGAACTGGATGAGAGTGTCTAGGGTCAAACATACTCAGATCTGCCTCAAACCCTAGACGCTCTCATAAGGCTTCTGTGTGAGCATCTATGGCAACCCAGACACTCTCAGGACCATATTGTGCGTGCGTCTGGGGACCAATACAGCTCGAACTAACTCTGAAACCTTGGACGCTCCCATAGGCTTTTGTGCCAGCGTCTAGGGCTCTCTAGACGTCTTAACCATTGTGTGCCAGCGTCTAGGTACTAAAGTCCCCAATTTTGTGCCAGCATCCAAGAATCAGAAAACCCTAGATCAGTGCGTGCTTCACCCCTGAGATTTCAGACCCTTGTGTGAACTTTTCCTCTGACAAACCTATGCGAACCAAGACAATAAGAGAAGAGAATATGGTTTGATCAATGTGTCCAAATGGGCTTGAGGTCTCTTGTATTTATAGGCTTTCATGAGGGTCCACTTGTGGTGGAGGCTAACCTGTCCAATTTAACACATGCTTAGGGCCGACCTAACCCAATACACATGAGTGAATAAAAATAAATTCCAAAACCAACTTTCGCTTGACCAAATAAGGTGATCTTTAGGTCGACTTTGGTCCTCTCAAAAAGAGGAATCTAATGCAATTCGGCCATCTGAGTTGTCCAACGTAAAATTTGACCGCAATTGCAAAAATTAATACCCCAGCCCCTAGTCACAAAGTTTGTCATATGACCAAGCGCGACTCAGGAGGTTGCTACCAGAGCGAGGTGGGGATTCAGCCCTAGCCCCCGATGTTATGGGACTCCACGGAACTAGGCATGGAGCCAAGTCCAACGGGGTGACAGTTAAGGCCTAGCCCCCAGTCACGTGGCTCAGTGCGTAACCAAAGGAAAGAAGAAAAGGAGCTAGCCCGGCAGGGGCAGGCTACTGGCCCCGACCCTCGACCACGTCGCCACCATGTGACCCTGTTCCAACGAAAAAGGAGCCAGTGCCAGTGGGGGCAAACCGTTGGCCCCGACCCTCGGCTTTATTGACACTCCATGTGGCCCTCTTTTTGCGCATAGGCAATATTGGGCAATTTAATGAAACAACAAGATGTGTCGTTTGCGGGCAAATTTGTCACTTGACAAAATGAGAAAAAGGCGAAAATGTCGCACAGTTTGTTGGTTTTGACCAAATTGCAGGACAGATAGTAGAGCTTGGCTTGGAGAAGCATAACTTGCTCAATTTTTAACCTTTTTGAGCTCAAGAAGAGCCTAGATGGGGTTTTTTAGCTTCCTAAACTCATTGGCAGCCTCAGTTTTCTGATTTGAGCCCTATATGATGGAATTTTGCAGGATCAAGTCTTTTAGTGCTAGAGAAATCAGTGGTTTGAGGCAGTTTGAAGGCATTTTGAGCATGGAGAGAACCTAGTTAGGAGTTTTCCAACCTTCTGATTTCATCTGCAGCAGCTGTTACTTCAGTAGAACAACTCTTTTTAGTCTTTTTTCATTATATGTTCATGAAAGAAGCTATTTTCAGTACTTCAATGTGGAATTGTTGTATGTTTTTGTGCTTGGATTTCAGGTGGAGTACAAGGACCTGATGTGTGAGTCCTTTTTATGTTGACATTTTCATGACTTGCTGTAGGTAGTCATATTTTTGGAGTGAGAATTCTTTGTAGGAGAATGTTTCTTTGTAGTTGAAACAAGTCACTCTACTATCAACAATTTGTATATACTCATTTTCCATTGAAATCAATAGAGCAGTTTAGCTGTTGGAGCAGGCTCAAAGACGTAGCCCAAGAGGGGTGAACTCCTTCATCAAATGTTGGTTTCTTCTCTTCATGTTTTGTCTTTTTGAGTTGCATGTGAATGTGTTACTCTTAAAAGTTCATATGAAAACCAAACTCACCATCTTGAAGAGGTTGTGAAACTTGTTTACCTTTTAAGACCCATTTTGTTTACTTGCAAAGTGATCCAAGATCTTTTACTTACATATGCATCAGAATTACATATAACAGAGCTAATCAACCAGGGAACTTAAAAGCACATAAACAATGCGAAAATAACTAGAAGAACATGAAAACCATGACACAATGATTTGATTACAAAGTTCGTCCAATGTGGACTACTTCTCCGGACCCTGCTCAATAGTGGGGAGGCCTTCATTCATTAAATGGCATAAAAGGAGATAAAAATACAAGCAACATTCTTTACAATCCTTATACCTCCAAGCTGGAAAATGGATGAAGAATGGAGAGCCCAGCTTCAGAAACAGACAGTACCACTGAGCTCGTGGCGAAAAATCGTGCAAAAACGCCTATCCAAACACCCAATTTGGATAATCAGACCTTCTGCAACTTCTCGGAACCTCCCTGTTGCTCAAGGCGAGGTCTCGACATACTGCCAGGGTCAGGGTTTGCCGCACAATAGATTCTGAAGTAATCAGCTAGTCCTCTCTGCCTTCTTCCGACACAAAAGGGTCTTTTATAAGCATGGTGGCAATCCCTCAAAACCCGAGCAGTTTCCAACCAGTGATGAAGTTAGTAGGCGGGCATTATCCCAACAGAGATTCTCGGGCTTGAATAAGACATGGCAACGATCCCCTTACAAACCTGGAAAAACTTTTTAACTATTTTGATCGAGCTTTTGCCTTGCCTCAACGGCTTTATCAACATTAGTAACCCATCAGTGTTTCCAATCAATGATGGACCAAACTCATACAATAGGCATTCTGCGATGCAACGGACCCGTCGGGTTATAAAACACAACATAGAACAATATCGCATCTGACGGTCCTCATTGCAAATCGCAATCGACGAATGAACCCTACGCCCATACATCAGGAGGTCTGCGGACCCACTAGGATTATTAGACATAATGCATAGAGTATCGGGTTCGAAAGTCCCTGTCGCAAATCGCAATTGGCACTTTCCATCGGCGTATCGGCCCAAACCTTTGCGATAACAGTAGACCCGTTGGGGTTATGAAACACAGTGTATAAAATATCAGGTCCAAAAGTACCCTATCGCAAATCGCAATCAGTGGCAACTGGGGTGATACTCCATGCTCCCGCTACAATCTGCGATGGCAATTTTATCGCATCGCAACCGAGCTTCGCCGGGGGCCGATTCTTGAATACTCGTTACTCCTCCGACCTGCGATATGCGATATCGCAATTGCAGCCGAGATCCTGCCAGGCCGATTCTCCTTAAGCCGCGTCTTCCTCTTGCTCCGATATGTAATATGTGGGACCAATGGCAACCTGCCACTTTGCGTTTCCCCATTCACTGAGACTTTTTCCATGTCATCTCCTCCTGCCACTTGGACAAGTCAAACTCTGAACTTTGACTTGCTCTAACTTCTTCATATGAACTCAGATTAGAGTGTCGTTCACACTGTTGGAATCACAATGATGAGCACTTCAATCTGATGCTAAGTTTACCCAGATTCTGCCACTTTTAGTTTTGAGCCTTTTACGATGCCACTTTTACTTTTCTAAAGATCCACCTGGATCACAAAGCGTCAGAGGATGATCAATTTTTGATAGAAGAAGTTCTCCATTTTCAGACAGGTGGTATCAGAGCTAAATCTGACCAAGTTGCAAGTATGGGCAAGAAACTGAAACGTAAAAGACTCCAAGAGTTGGAGGAGATTAATTTGTCTCTTCAAATGAATGTTGAGCTGAGGAGATTGCTTGAAGTGCAAAGGAGGAGAAAAGACAATGCGCCTACAGTTGCAAAATGTATTGGAGGAACAAATTAGTGAGAGTTCCATTCTATAAGCAACAAAGAATCCCTCCAAGATTAAGCCAATTTGTGGGCATGGACCAAACATAGGATATGGACCCTATGTTGAGAATGATGCTTGTGAGTTTTGTTAGCATCTAAAAGATCCTCCCCATGTGCCCGTTGGTAAAAGCGGGTGGCTTGAGTCATCATCTACTTTTCCATTAGCATCTGAAATAGAAAATATGGGTGACAAATCAAAGGAGGTAATTAGCATTTTTAGTTCTACTCCTTCAGAAAATGTTGATAACACATATTTTGCAGCTTTTGAAGAGCAAAAGCATACTAAAGGTATTGGTCTGAATCTTTTAACTCGGATGGGTTATGAAGGAAGAGGCCTCGGAATCAATAGTCAAGGTATCACTAATCCTATCAAGGTGAAGGAACTACCACGATATGAAGGATTGGGTTATGGTCATGGAGAAATTGGAGAGTGCTCTAAAGTTGTTGAGGCAAAGAAATCATCAACTGATGATATGTCACACCATGATGGTAGTGATAATGGTAAACTGTCTCCAAAGAAAGATGAATTGTCCAAGAGACATGCAAAGTCCAGTCCTCATCGTCAAAGTCACAGCACAAAGGACAGGTATAAGTGTCATGGGGATTTTAGAAACGTTGGTGATTTTGATTATTTATGGGACATGTTTCCTTGCACATTTTGTGATGCAGTTGACCATTGTGTGGCTGAGTGTAAGCAACATATAGCGATGGTCAAGAAAATGGACCAAATCCTTGGAACAAAGCATGAGGAACCTCTCTCAAGTTTGAAGACTATCTCAAGTAGTTTGAAGGCATTTTGAGCATGAAGAGAATCTAGTCAGGGGTTTTCCAGCCTTCTGATTTCATATGCAGCAGTTGTTACTTCAATAGAACAACTCTTTTTAGTCTTTTCTCATTATGTGTTCATGAGAGAAACTCTTTTCAATACTTCATTGTGGAATTGTTGTATGTTTTTGTGCTTGGATTTCAGGTGGAGTACAAGGACCTAATGTGTGAGTCCTTTTTATGTTGACATTTTCATGACTTGCTGTAGGGATTCATATTTTTGGAGTGAGAATTCTTTGTAGGAGAATGTTTCTTTGTAAGAGAAACAAGTCACTTTACTGTTAACAATTTTTATGTACTCATTTGCAACTGAAATCAATAGTGGTCTAGCTGTTGGAGCAGGCCCAAAGACATAACCTAGAAGGGGTGAACTCCGTTATCAAATGCTGGTTTCTTCTCTTCATGTTTTGTCATTTTGAGTTGCATGTGAATGTGTTACTCCTAAAAGTTCATATGAAAATTAAACTCACCATCTTGAAGAGGTTGCGAAACTTGTTTACCTTTTAAGACCCATTTTGTTTACTTGCAAAGCGTCAGAACGGTCAGTTTTTGAGAGGAGAAGCTCTCCTCCATTTTCAAAACACCAAGGCACCAAGTTATAATTTTGATTCCATTCTTATATGATGATGGGGTGGAATCACATATGAAATCTCTGACTGCTAGCTGCCAACTGATGAACTATGACCATCTGATGCTTACCATTGGAGATCTGGACTCCATGGAAGGTTCAAGCTGTCCATTTAATTTTCCCTATAATCCCAAGTATCTTGACCTTATATCTTTAAGGTAGGAAGGCAATCTGTAACAATAGGATTAATGCTGTTGGGTTTAGTTTGAGATTGCTGACGAACATAACTGGTTACACATACATGTCTCCGTAATTGCTGCTGCATATCCCAGTTTTTTGGCAGAAATTACCAATTTAATTTTGCAAGACAGAAATGAGAAAAATCTGCATTTCATTTCTTTATGATTGACTTCATTCACAGTAAAAAGCATCACGTATTGTCACCAAGAAAAGAAAAGATTATTAAAGAAATTAATGTTACAACTAACAGACCACTATCAGTAAATATGAATAGATAGAAAAGAAATTGGATTCCAACCAACAAATTAGAAATAGTACAACCTTGAAAAAGATATTTGAAAAGCAAATCAGTAAGATATAAGCTTACCATAAAAGGACTAACATGTAAAGGCTTTGCAAGCAAATCAGACTTTGGATTAAAGACAAATGAGACTCTCTCTGCCCATGGTGTATTTGTTACCTGCCACGATGAACACGAAGATTAAGTTGCTATCTTATTTGAATGAAAATCAATAAATGCAGTCTTCCTCCATTTCAAATGATCTTTTATCTTGACCAAAAATACAAAACAAATCAATACAACTTATTCTGTCTGAAACAAATGAAAGTAATCACTGTGAGTCATGTCTGACAAAGATTGAACCAGAAAAAACGATAAGAAAAATTCATCTTAATGTGAAGAACAATGTGCTTAAATTAGACATCACAAAACTTCACAACAGGCTTTGTAGATTGGATCTTAATGTATACATTTAAACAAAATATTCTTAAGGAAAATTTAATTTGGCATCTGTCTCTTGAGACTTTCTTTTATTGTCTTCCTTTAGATACATTCTTTCTGTCTTGTCCATCTTTATCTTCCTTTTTCTTTTGGAAATGCATCTTATATTTCATCACTGAACAATTAAGTTCAGTAATGAAATATACAGGTCAACTCTGCCTACGTAGGCAAAAAGAACCACCATACCTGTCATGGCTCCTATCTCAACAGTCTTTCTTTCTTGAAAATGCCAATGCTGGCTGAAATCTGAAGTTTGAACTGTAAACTTTTATCTACAAGCTGAATTCACCTAACAGAAACAGATTGTCTCCCCATCAGAAGTTGCATAACATCACCTTGTCCATAAAAATGATATGTCTATCAACCGCATGGCATTTCAAAAGCTTCCACCTGCGTATCTGACCATCCTTCTGTCTTTAAAGACAAAACCCTTTCCAAGGAAGGGATGTGACAAAGAAAATGGTGTACTCAGTAGCAACCTATTTCTATAAGGCTCGGGAAAGTTTACAATCATGCGGGATATGTTTTAACAATTTCTACTATGGGGCAAATTACGCAGCATCATCTGAAGATCTGAGTGGTGTGACATATCTTTGACCACCAAAACGTTTTTGGGAGACAACTGCCCAATTACTCTAGACTTAAGGATAAGAGACTACAAAATACATTGGCACCTCTTAAGCAATCTAGCTTTATTGTTTTATATGGCCCACATTTTATAAATTCTATATACATATGGGAAATTTGGGCAGATCTTATAAAAGTGTTCTTTAGTTTTGTAATCCATAATGGGCTTCCCATAGGACCATTTCCAATATTTCCAAATTGGACCCTATGGATTCAAATTCATCTTAAACAGGTTTGCATGCAGAATGATCTTACAGAATGTCATGAAGACTTATTTATTGACTGGAAGTCTTTGGATAAAATTGACAACTCTACAAGGCAACTAGTTACCCGAGTATTTTCCCCGCATGTTCCCCATTTGTAGAGATCTCTTTTGGCCAATAGTTGTCCTGCAAAAGCAGTTAGACCAATTTACCCCCTACCTGAGGCAGCGTTCCAAATCGATCTCACATCCAGATCCTACGTGTCTCTTGGGCTTTTGAAGTTTGAACACGTTTCCAAGCCAGACAAGCCGTATTGAGAAAATATTAGCCTGATATTTTGAAACATCAACTCCAACTATATCACAAATCCCAAACGCACCTTTTATACCACCTATATGGATAACACTATGCACAATGGAAAACAAGAATCTACCAAGGTGCCTTCCCACTCATAGCCCTAATAATCCATTTAGCTACACTAGCCCTTGAGTTCAAATATCAATTGAACCAAGCCCACCAGCTTCCCTTGGCTAATACAAATATTCCATGAAAATGGTGGAAGGTGACTCTCCCCTCCTTGCTTTCCCCAAAGAACCCATCTAATAAGTATTTCCAATTTCCTATGTCATTGGCAATTTTAGTGTTGTCATCAATTGGTTTTGTGTCATGCCTTATGGGCTATCTTTAGATTGTGGTTGTTATCTACATGACCTCCATAATAATTGCAAGTCTTTCTAAATTAGTGTCATATTCGATGATTGGGGTTTCATTCTAGATCAATACTCTCCTATATCCTGTGATGGAAGGAAACAGGGAGGAATAGTAGACATGAACTGTTTCCACGTTCTTGCTTGCTATGGTGATTCTATCCACCCATAGAATATCTTGGGAGAACTAACTCAAAGGTTTTGCTTGCAAATTTGTTCAGGACCCAATCCCACAAGTCTTTGAAGACAAGTCAACCTCAAAGGGAAAACCTAAGTATCTTATTGTATGTTTATAATTGTCTACTTCTTGACAAGCTAATTAGGGAAGCCTTTTTGCTTAATAATAAAGGCCCCTGTTTTTTCCTCAATCATCAATGCTTTCCCTGCTTAATTAAAAAAAGTCAACATGGTTCCTTCAACTAAGCTCTAGATGAGTTTTGGGGAGAAGAATTATCATCTTTAGTGACTGCTCACTAACAGGAAGAAGAATGCTTCAAATTTGCTCCTAAACCCAAGTAGTTTCAAGTACTACCATAATGCTTAATTGCAATAAGGGAGCTAAAGGACAACCCTGCCTGATGAAAATTTGGAGAAAAATCACCTCTAATATATGATGGTTATCAAAACCTTATTGAGGTATCACAGAATAGATTCCTCACAGATCAAGAGAAAGATCTTTCATAGCCCAACCAAGAGAGCATAACGAGGATGAAATCTAACTCAATCCTATTGTAAGCATTGTCAAGTCAATCTTCAAAAATATTACCTACCCTACCCATTCAATTCTTAACTTCTTTCCCAAATGTAACATGACTATGCAATATGCATCAGCCTTTAGTAGACCTTGTTTGTTGTCAAAAGGAGTTTGCCAAGCTGGTGAAAGCGCATGGTTGTTATTGCCCCCACTAGGGTTTGATTCCCCCATGTGGCATGTTTGCCCCTTGTGGACCAGCATGCCCCCTAACAGGGGTTACTGTTCAGGAAGAAGTCATTCAGGTCATCAAATCGAGTTTAGACATCACATGCCATGATTCCAACATGATGTCCACCTCTTGATAGATGTTGGATGCTCAATCGTCAAAGTATTGCTGGAATGATATAGAGATCATGGATCTATGGTGAACACTTCAGTGAAACCTAATCTAGCATAAACCTTCAATAGAAATATTACATAAAGAGAAGTGAACACTTGAACAAGAGAAAAAGAGATATGGTGCATGTAGGCCATAGAATGAATATCTAATGAATCTGAGATGATGTTATAGATGACTCAATTGGTTTGTATCTATACACAATTTATCAAGTGGGGCATCTTCCCGAGTGATGGGGTTATGTCTGCACATAAATGCCTAGGTTGACCTTAGCCACCCTAGAATAATATAAAATAGTGTTGACCTAGGTAATCTATTAAACCATAATCTAGCAATATAAATGAGGGTGCTTAGCCAAAATGTCAAATAGCCACAAGTAAAGATTACGGTTGGACTCGTTTTGTCACATGTCCAAGGAAGCAGTGTACACATTTTTTCAAAGTTCTGAATCATCAACCAACAAATTGTTGTATCATTGTAAACCCAAATTCTGCAAGTTGTAATGTAAATGATGCTAGTATGATTGTTTAATTTTGTAACAACACCTAGGTAAGCCTCTGATTTTTGGCTACGAATTTCATCTTAGAAGGTTTTTTAACCTCACCGCATTATGTTGTTTTTATACACGGATAATCGGTAAAGTTTTTCCTCCAGTTTAAACCTCAAAGCTAGGGTGGAATTTATTGAAAGGTCTTCGGTGAGTGCTAGTTTATATCAAGTCTTTGTAAAAGCGGTTTGGAAATAATTTAAGCTATTTGGCTAAATTATTTGATTACAAATCACTTTGTCTATACTAGATCATATTGTGTTGCAGAATTGGGGAATTTTTTTGAGGGTCTATATGCAAAGGTGTATTCCCCCTTTGAGGATTGAATTTGTAATATCTTGATGTAAAAAATATTTTAGTGCATGGTCTCTCATATTTAAACCAATGTGGAAAAAGTCGAAGTCGAGATTAAATCGGCAAAGGTCCAAAAGTTGAAAAATTCGTTGAAGTCTGGAGTTTTTTGAAAAAGTCAACGAAAAATCGGCAAAATTAAAAAGACACAAAAATATTCATTTTTTTATTTTTATTTTTTTAACATCTAGAGTATCCACACCATCAAATAAATTTATTTCCACATAAACATGTAAACAAAGCTAATATATGGTATGTATATGAAATCTAGTGCTACATCACATATCAAAATAGTGAATCAACTCCTGCATCTTGAGTCTTGACTGACTCTCAACTCTCAAGAGTCAAAATATCAACAAAAAATATAATAAATGTATATCATGAGTCATCTACATGTCATAAAGTAATCAGTCATTGAGATCCTCTTCCCCTTTTATGGGAATAGGGAATGGCTTTGCCTTTTCCTCTAGAGGAAAAAGGCCTAGCCCCTGGAAATACAAATGGAGTCAGTCGTCCACTAGAAGCCGATAAAAGAGGTGGTTTCTGTCCTATGTTGTTGTTGCCCATCCTAGATGGTGTCACCTCCTCCTCATCATCCTCATCCAACTCGACCTCCTAACCCTGATGTTGCTCCTCCTCCTCTACCTCTGGCTCTCCCTCCCCTGCAACTGCTACCTTCTCTAGATCCACATCTAACCAATCCGGGATCGAGTCCATGGTCGGCCTCTCAGTCTCAATGCTCCATGCAGCAGTGGTACCAATATTGTCCAATGAGATGGCTTCCACATCAGTGGGTTTCTGAAGTTGTATAACCCATAATCGAAGATTGTAGTAGATGTAGACCGTGTCATTCAGGTGTTGGGACTCCAATTTGTATTAGGGTCATAGATTGTAAATTAGTACTTAGAAAATTTAAATATTAAAAATAATCAAATGAATTCAAAAATTTTAATTTGAAATTTGTTTACCTATTGCGCTTGTTGCTGTGTATTTTGTCAAATACACTCCTATTGCGCTCACACCCAGAGGAACTGCATGTTTGGCTGAGCACTCGAACAATAAGCTTTTGGAGATGGGGTACTCTACCACCATAGCTTGTCCACCAAGCATCTACAAGTTAAAAGAAAAATGAGAAACATAAAGAGAACATTGAAATTCTAAACTTGAATGTTTGAAACAAACTAAAGTTTACCTGGCATTTTGGTCGTCCTATTCTTAATAGCCATGGTAAAACCAAATGTGCCACCCTCCATCCTATATACCTCCATATCTTTAGAAATATCTTCACGTTCTTGCTTAGATGACACCTTCCTTTCAACACAAGTGAAGAATCCATCCATCACCTCGGCATCAAATCTGAAACCATAGGCGTAAGAAAATGCGGGGTTGAGGTAGATACCTGCAGCATGAATGGGGCGATGTAGATACCTGTAGCATGAATGGGGCAATGGAGGGTATTGTTGCATCGCTCATCAATCACTCTCAATATGACCTGTTGTTTCTCTAACCCCTCATCTTCCTTATCTTTGGCCCTATCCATGGCCTCATACAAGTAGCCCATTGCGAGCTTGTCTCCATCAACCAACCGAAGAACCCTTACCAAAGGTTCTGAAATGGCACACACCTCCTCTACTCCTGCCCAAAAGTTGTGATCATGTGAAACTAGTCTACATATGCCCTCTCCCTCTGGTTTGCGGCTAATAGATAAAGCACGCCAATTCGGTGAAAGAAACATGCTCTTCACATCCCACATATAATTCAACAGAGACTGAAGAGATATGAAAGTAGTGGAAAATCGTGTAATGGCAGGACGCACCAACTCTTTGTTTTTGGTGAATTTTCTCATCAAGCTAAGCACAGATGCATGATTATATATAAATTTTGTTAAGCTCCTGGATGATTCAACAATATCCCTCACAATAGGAATCTTACTTATATCCTCCAACATCAAGTCAATGCAATGAGCAGCACAAGGTGTCCAAAACAAGTTAGGATACCTCTCCATAAGCAACTTCCCAGCTGCAACATAATTTGTAGCGTCGTCCATTATGACTTGGACAACATTGCTTGGGCCTACTTCCTAAATGAAGAGGTCCAACAACTCACATAATAAACATGCATCTTTAATGTGTGCAAATGCATCAACAGATTTTATAAACATTGTCCCCTTGGGACAACTAACCAAGAAGTTAAGAAGAGTCCTACCCTTTTGGCCAGTCCAACCATCTGACATGATTGTGCATCCAGTTTGTTCCCATGATGCCCTAAACTCCTCAAATCCAGAAGTGCAATCAGTCTTTTCATCTTTAAGAAGAGGCCCTCTCAATTCTACAAAGGTGGGGGCTTTGTACCCTGGGCCAATGACAGTAACAACATCAAACATAGGTTGGTAGAATGGGTTTGTCTTGGCAATGTTGAAAGGAACATCACTCCATAGAAGACACTTATTGACCAACCTATCAGCTTCTGCCTTTTCCTTTATTTTAAGTACTGATTTGATGCCAAGTTGTGCACTAGGTGTGGTTCTAGGAACAAAAAAAAATGAGATAGATGAGGGTTTGGGACATATGGCTAAGGAAGGTGATGCTGAAGAAGCACTGCCACTCTCAATTCCCCCCTCTTGAGGCCCCTACAAGTTGGATTTTTAGTGCTACCCTGGTGTTTTTTCCCTCCTCTTTATCCACCAACGATTGAATGGCCCGTCGGATGATTTCTGAAGATGTATTTGGGCAAAGGTCAACATTTTGCTCCAGAATTTGCCCCAAATGGAATTTTAATCTGTTGATACCTCCTAACATATGCTTTCCACACAACTTGCAAGTCAAATACATTCTATTGATCCCCCCAGATTCGGGTATAGTATCAGGTTCACCATATTCCCAAATAGCGTCCAAAAGCCTTGGCATTTTGTTTTAAACTTTGAACTTGAATTTAAACCTGGGCACAAAAAAAAATTGAAACAAATTAAAAATTTCCATCACATAAGAAGCAAACACAAATGCAATTGTTGATTTTAGATTTTAAATGCCTCTTCTCAGTCACTTGAAAACACTCAGATTCAGTAAACAAGGGTTTGAATTTTTGTCATTTTATTCTTGAAAGTTGAAGTTTTACTTCAATCTAGATTCTAAACAATGTTTCCCTTTCAAAATTCTAGGCAAAAATAAGATATAAACAAACTAATAGAATTATAGAAAGATTTAAGAAGCCATTTGTGTAAAAAAGACTAAGAGAGAAATTAAAATACATACCTGACAGCAGCAATTCGGTACTTTGAATCTCTCACGTTGAGCAGTGAACAAATCTCCAAATCCCCACCACAAAACTAGCAAATCTCCTCCTAGAGGGTAATGGAAAACAGCTACTCTCTCCACAGGGATGAATGGGAGCAAAAACAACAGAGAAATATGTTTTTTCGGCCTTTTCGACCTCTTATCCACGACCTGGGAAAGACGACATACTTTTTCGGTCGACTCTCAATAAAATCGGGAGTATTTCAATTTAATCGCGATTTTTTCGGGAGGGAAAAAATCTACAAAAAATCGGCCAATTAAATCGTTTTGCTGAAAAGAACGCATTTTTGGGATTTAATCTCAATTTTTTGCCGACTTTTTCCATACTGATTTAGACACCATGGCTATAGTCTTTGAGGGTGGAAAAATATCAATTCCCTCTGGTGTCAATTAATTAAATTTTTCTGGCAAAAATAAAATTAAATCCTAAGCCAAAAAATTAATTAATTTAGAGTCAAATTTAATTTTAGAGATTAAATCTTCTCTAAGTGGAAAATTCGTGGGTCAAAGAAAAGTCAAATTTTAGAGGTCCCCCCACCAAGGAAAAAATGGATATTTTAAAAAAAATTAAGCCCTTGGGCTTTGGTGGTTAAGTCAAAGTCAAAATTTTCAAGAAATTAATCCAAAATATTATTTTTTGGATTAATTAAAAGTGGTTTTCAAGAAAATTTCGAATTTTCCTCAAAATAAAAATATTCGATGGTGGAGATTAAAATATGATCAAGTACTTATCAACGGTCAAGATTATTTTGACAGGGATCAAACCAACTAGACATTATTTTCCACTTGGAAGGAGTTCTCTATAAATAGAAGCCATTTTGCTTCTCAAGTCACAATGATTATGGACGATGTAATTTTATAACATTGGTATTGAGCCATTTCTCTGTTGGGAATGTTTGATGTCATAATAAAAAGACTTTGGGATTCAATTCATGGTGTTCTTTGTCCATTGATCTGTGGTATGTCCTGGTTATGTGTTTTCCTATATTGTGCTATTTTTTTAAAAGACTTGTTATTTCATTTGTCGGTGATAAAAGTATTCTATTGGTAAATTCTAGGTTTATCTTAGGTGATTTTATTCACCATATGACTGTTTGAGAAAATATATAGAGATTTGCAGGTACAAGAGAGCTGACATTGTTTGGTTGGGAATTTTTATATGGTTTTCTTACTTTGCTAAAGATTGTGGCTAATATTCTAACTTTTGAAAAACACATTGATCCATTGTCATTACTCAAAAAAAAGAAATCTTAAATTTTTTTATTTTACAAGCATTGTATATTTGTAAATATTTTGTATATATATTTTGCAAAATAATTTTTTGTAAAATATATTTCTAACCGTTGTTTTGCAACAATTGGGGTTTGGGGTATATTTTGAATTTTGTGTATATTGGGGTTTTGGGAAATTTTATTTCATTTGTGCAGGTAAGCCTAAAGGTGATAAAGAAAATTTTGGTTTAGGTTTTGAGCTAAATCTAGGCTCTTGAGGGTAAGATCTAGCCTCAAATTTGATTTTGCAGGCTAAGTGTTCAACATTTTCGCAACAAATTTCTGGAGAAAATTTTATTGCAGGGTATCAATTTTTTTTTGGAGCCTTCTAGCCCTAGCTTTCTCTTCCTTAGACCTAGTCGTCCCCTTCTAGGCTCTCTTAGAGGCCTCGTCTTCCCTTTTAGGGAGTCATCTGGCCCTCTAGAGGCCTTGGCCTCCTAGCAGCAGCCCTTAGGGCTTGGCCGCAGCCCCTAAGGGGCTTCTTCCCTTAGCCGCAGGCCTAGAAAGGCTTGCGGTTGCCTTTCTTAGGGCTTTTAACTCTGGACACAGGCCTTATAGGCCTTGTTGCCACCTCTCTATCCCTAACACTAGCCTTCTAGGCCTAGCATTGCCCTATTTTGGCCCTTCTTTGCCCCTTCTCATCTCTGATTTGGTTTCTTGTTTGATTTTTGCCTCTAACATATTGTGGTTACAACAAAATTCATGAGATTTTGAGCTAACATTGGTGGTTGCAGGTCTTTTCCATCTAGGGTTTCTTTTAGATCTCTGCCATTTGCTTTTACTAAATTGATTCCAACAAGGGTGTCTATTGGGTTGATCTCTATTGAGTTTTCTTCCAGCCCAACTTTGATACCATGTTGATTTTTCATAGGGCCATATAGTTCTTTGCTTTAGATAATTGCAATCATCATTCACATATAAAATTCACCCCAAAACTTCATTATATCATTAGCAATTATGCAGAAAGAACAATAATATCATAGCAGCGGAACATAAGAAGAAAAGCATGCCCAAAGAGGACACCGGGATTTTGGTCAGAAACCAGGGAAAAACCCCACAAGAGGGAAAACCCTTTCAAATTCTTCTTCTTCTATTAGATTTTCATCGAAATTTCAACAAAGAGGCACAAATATCATCAAGCTTCTTGAAACCTATACAGGGCTTGTTCACAACTTTGTTTGTGAACAAGATTTAAACATTGTCATCAATGATTCACCATATTGATATTAGTGTTACAACATATAAGTACTATAACAGATGTACAAATAATCGAACCGAGGTCTAAGACATACCACTGGATTGTTATGCTAATACTGATGAACATATTGTTGAACTAAGGAGTCACTACAACTATACATATCACTGGACTGAGATATCTGATGTTGTACATGAACGAGACTCCAACCATACTATGATGTCAAGGACTGCTCTAAGATACAACTGAGATATCAAGTAATTGTGAAGCTAAAAAAATATGGTACAGTGATGCCATAACTATGAAGAGCAGAGGTACCAATGCCATATATATCTATATATATATATATAACTGAGATGACAATGATGTGTAATGCCAAACCATTGTGACTGAGATGTCGAGCATAGAGTAACTCTAAGATGCCATAAATGTTATGGTGAAGGGATGCCAGTTATGATGCTATACAACTGATCATGCCATACATACAAACTATATGGCAAAGTCGAGACTCATCTATATAAAAGACTATAATGCAATATGCCAAGACTATAAGATTGTAATGCGATGCAACAAAGATGTGAATAGCCATGACTGTAATGCATACAGTAGAGATGCGAAGAGCCAAAATACATTGGAATGTGAGTACCATAGATGCCATGATATAGAAGACTGCGAAAAAACATTGACACCATATTATTGCTGTAATTGCGAAGCACAGAGAGCCATATATAAAGAGACCATCTACAGAAAGAAAGAATCCTTTCCACAGAGATGCCATAGCAAATATGCAATAGAGCGAGATAGAGAAACCATATGTGTAGACAATGCCACTGTAACCATTCAGCTATGAGTTGCCATTCAACTATGCTATGCGAAGCTCTGCTCTATACCATGCGAGAGTCAAATTTTGAGCCATCCAAGATCAATACCCTGAGGCATGAGAAGATCATCCTTTTGCCAATCGAAATTTGATTAGCAGAGCAACTCGATAGTATATTTATAGTTGTTTATCTTTGGCGAAAGGTCTCAACCCTTGGAGGGAGCCGACCTATGATCTTTGAATCCGACCTCAAATTTTGGATTTAATTTCAAATAAAAATTATTACCCTTTAAATACCATTAAGTCGACTTGAAATATTAAGGGCACGAGACACTTAGTAACTTTAATTCATAATTTTAAAGTGCAAATCTATGCCAATTAGATTTGAATTTCATTTATGGCAATCAAAGGAAATTCTTCCTGTAGTTGCACCACAATTTAACACTCCCTCTCAAGTAGGGAGGAATTTCCATCATAAGCCTCGTGTCTCATCATAGCTGAACCCGGTGTTTTAAAAACTAGTTGCTCTGAACCGGTAACCGGTCAAACCGACCGGTTAGCAAGCCCACCGGGTCAAACCGGCTTAAAAACCCAATTTACCTCCTCATTTCGCCTTTTTTTTGCCCTAACCGGCCGGTTTAGGACGAAACCAGTCAGTTTATTGCCAGAGAAACTATAACCCCCACAAAATGCATTTTTGTGACTTTTGAAGCTGTTTTGAGGTAAATTTGGGGTTGTTTTTCTCCAAAAATAGCCCCTCCAAGAAAAACATGCCTACCCTCTCATTTTCCTGACACATCTCAACCCTAACAATGTTGGCAATTAATGGTAATGTTAAATTCTTAAAGTAAAAGTGACATTTCCTTTAATTTTCATTTTCATCCTTTCAGTTAAATTTTTAATATTACTATGAAATGACTCAAGATGTTTGAGAGTGGTTTCGACCTCATTGGATTTCATATGGAGAAACTAGAATTTTAGATTTCACTCAAAATTTAGCAGACTTAATGGTTTTCAGGATTTCATGGTTTGGGAGTTTGCAATGTTTCCATTTGATTTTATCATGCATGAGGGTATGAGATTGGCGTTTGATCAAGAGCATGAAGCCCTTTAAGAACCTTGATCGTGGTGGCATTGATTGTTGAACTTTGTTGATGTTGGTGGTACTGATTGTTGAACTCCTCTACCATAGCCTTAACAAGAATGCACCCTTCACTCAAAGGAAATTGGTTAGGCATGCTAATCTTTTTCTACCACATTATAAGGTTGAGGAGATGAACCCTTCAGTCAAACCAAAATCATTGGTTAGGCATGTTAAACCTTTTCAATTTCTATCATGTTATAAGGTTGAGCAATCCAAGTCTGAAGACTTTGAGCTAGATGATGTTCATGTATCTCTTGTTGATGATGTTTATGTATTTCTAGTAGCGTTGAATCAATGATGAGTTTCATGAGTGATCATGTTGATTAATGATTTGTAGTTTTGATGTCTATTTTTGCTACTACTACTAAAGTTGTAGAGGAGTTTTAGGAATCCCCAAACTCGGAGGCATATCATTTATGTAGCTCATGTTGATGATCTCTTGTCTAGTTGTGGAGTTTGATCATGATGAGGGGTGATCATGTTGTTGATCACTGATATGTAGACTTGTAGTAGTTCAGTGACCCCATAGCTTAGAGCATTGTTTTCAGACTCTAGAGGCCATTTAGAGCTTCATTGATTATGTATTTTGTTGCGGATATGTATTGCACTCGATGCCATTTTCATATATTCACCTTTACATGGTATATAGATGAGCAAACCTTGCATATTTTTTTTCTATTGCCTTGGAATCATGGTTTTAAATCTTAAAAATAGTTTTTTCATTAAAAATTAAATATTTAATGTATTTTTTTAAACCAGTTCGTTTAGACCTAACCAGTCCTAGTTCTACTGGTTCCTATTCGAAACCCGGTTCATTAGGTGGACCAGTCCAGTCACTGGTTCCTGTTTTTAAAACATTGGCTGAACCATAGCAAATCTCAAGAACGCAAATCTCAATCAAGTGGAAGACAGACAACCTATATCCAACAATCATTATCATCATCAAGACATATCTCGTCTTCGGTTCATCTCCATCTGTTGAACAATCTCAAATATATAGAAGAAGAATAAGAATATGACATCATGGGGGGAGCCCAACTCAACCCACAACAACATCAAGGAGCTTAGCTCAATCCAGAACAACATCAAGGAGATTAGCTCAATCCAAAACAACATCAGGGAGCCCAGCTCAACCTGGAACAACAATGGGGAGCCCAGCTCAACCCAAAAGATCTACCAGCGGGGAGCCAATGCTACAACCTGAGAAACTCGTCATCGAGGTGCCAATGCTAACACCCAAAATCTATAGAGAATAGGAGGGATGCCACTTACCTTATGAGGTAAGGATCGCACCTATCCTTTTTCCAAGACTTCCCATCTCAAATGTTTCGTCGTCATCTCTACTCATCTTGTGTTGAACACTTTTGAGTTCAAAGAAGAAGAAACACCATAGGGGAGCCCTCTGCTTCCACCCTGTATTAAAAACAATGGGAGAGATCATACCTACCCCAATGCATAGGGATCACACTCTATCCCAAAGTCCCTGACAATAGGTGAGATCAACTTACCAGAGGTAAGGATCACACTCTACCCTATTGTCGTTGATCTTCCCATCTTGACCTTTGAGAGTCAGATGGTAGAACACCTGCATCCACCAACTTGGGCAAGATCCACATACTGCAAGGGGTAAGGATCACACTTTATCCCAAGTCCCTCATCCCATTGGCTAGATGGGGAGGTTATCCTATAAAGTGGGAAGAATGCTAACGGAGGCATACTTTGACTGGGGGAGATCCAAGATCTCTAGACACCCTATCGGTTAGAGGTCTCACATCCCCAGGATCCCACCAGATCCATTCCCCAATCTGGGAGCTCAGCCAAGGGGGAAGAGCAATGCTTAGTGTTTTCGATCAACCCAGACCCTTGTTCGAAAGGGTCATCTCAACCAATCCATGCTGCATTATGAAGTCCAAAGTCTTTCATGCTCGTCCATCAATCATGATGGAGCCTCATGGTGGAAGATCAATGTGCCAGTATACAACACCTTATCAAAACAACTCACTAAAGAGCGAAGTCACGCTGCCATGTGCAATATTCAAACCTGCAATTCTTAGTTTACCTGATCATACAAGATATTAAATCAAATATTATGTTAGAGCAAATACATGTCATGAAGTAAAGAATACCATGTTCATCCTTACTCCCTCTCACATAGGGAGGCAACAACCATAAGCCAAAGCATGTCTAATATAGCACCATTATCTCAGTTCATGAAGATGTCCCTATCCCAACTATATATATGTATATCCGGACTCTATCTAATCCACAGTGCATGCTACAACATGAGGATTCAATACTCTGCTTGTCCATCAATCGAAAACCATGATGGAGCCTCACTGCTCCAATGCCACAACAAATCATATTCAGGGCCTTATGGCTCCCTCTGAGTTGGAGCTTCATTGCTCCCTTTGTGCCAAATGTCGAATACAGTGATGCCTGAACCTGTCATGTATGTCACAATCTGTTAATTTTAGGCAACAATGGTATGTTACATGCTTTAGAGCAATTTTACTTCAATTTCTTAACTAGCCCAATATCAATATCTAGTTTAGCAATCACATCAAATGATAGTAAAATGCAGATAGAACATAAACATAAACAGTAGAAGACAAGCCAAGACAAGAGGACACAAGATGTGGCATCAGCCAGGGACAAACCCCAATGTGGGGAAACCCTTGATCAATTCTTCTTATAGTCTTCAATAGTTCAGTGGAAAGAGATAATACAATTTACAAATCTGATAAGCCCTAACCAGAAAAATCAACGTTGGTCAACATGGCATATTTGACTCTCAACTAATTGGTCAACTTTAGTTAACTTCGGCCCCCAAATAGCAAGATGAATCAGCCCTCAAAACATCCCAGTCAAAATCTGGTCAAACAGCCCACCTGTGGTCAGCCCTAGCTGTAGTCAACACTGATCAAAGTCAATGTTTAGCCTCGATTTCTATGCCCAAAAATGTGAACTTCCTAAATAGAGATAGTCGTCACAAAAAACCAATCAAAGGAGGTCAACACATGTTGGTCAATGCTTGGTCAAACTGTCCATAAATTTGGTCCCCTGAATTTTCGGCCTCCTGAAATTTCAAATGTGTGGAGAGAGAGAGGCCCAAACATTCGTACCCAATCAATGAGGAGAGAGAGAAAGAAGTGTGAAGATGAGTGTGTCCAAATGAGGTTGAGCCATCTTTTACTTATATGCAACGTTGAGAATGAATAGACATGACTGTTGGGCTTCTGAGCCTACATAAGTTTGCTGGCTGACCTTGACAATTTGTCCATAATCAAAATAATTCATAACTTCATTTGTACATGTTAGAATCAGATGATCTCTAGATCAATCCTAAACCTCTCGGAGAGAGGAATCCAAGAAAAATATCATCTGTCTTAAATAAGATGACCCATGTGGAGTTTGGCCCTAGTTACCAATTTTCAGACAATCAAGTTCAATACATGCCCATGTTGAGCTATCTCACTCACACTACCTCAAGGTTGATCATGGCAACAACAATTTTCTCTGCCCTATAATATCATGGTAGATATTCAAGCCATAGTTGAAACAAGGAGTGCTTTCCTGTCAAAAGCAATATCAACATCAATGTACTCATCAAGCATCCAGCAGCGTGTCCATGATCTACACATGACCCTTATCTATTTGCCATAGCTGCAAAGCATGAATCATTTGATTGTTGGCTCATTATGGGATCCATCCAATCTCAGTCTTGTTGCACACATTTTTTCAAAGTTCCAAAGAAGCAAAAGTGCCAAAAAAATTTCAACAAGATCGAGTCATCTATCATCAGTTTACATGTCATTGTAAACCCATTCTACAAGTTATGTAATGTAAATGATCTTAGTAAAACCTTGAGTCTGTAACAACCTAGGTAATCCTATAATTTTGATGACGAATTTCATCCTAAGACGTTTCTTAACCTCCTTGATTACTTGTGTTTCTAAACACGGCTAATCAGAAAAGTTTTTTCCTTCCAGCTTAAACCCTAAAGCTAGGGTGAAATTTATTGTTGAATATATGGTGGGTCCTAGTGTTTTTAGTCGAGTCTAATGTAAAAATGGTTTGGGAATAATTTAAGCTATTGGCGTAATTACTTTATTACAAATCACTTGATTTACTAGATCATATTATATCGCAGATGGTTTATGTGTCTTGAGAGTCTAAGCCAAATGTGTATTCTTCTTTGAGTTTTATAAATGTAAAATCTTATGTATTAGAGGGTCGGAAAAATATTAAATCCCCTCATGTGTAAATTAATTAAATTTTCAAGCAAAATAAAATTAAATCCCAAGCCATAAAATTAATTAATTAGAATCAAATTTAAATTGTCTTTGGAAAATAAATTCTCCAAACGGAGAAATTCGTGGGTCTTAAAAGACTCAATTTTTAAAGGTACTCCACCAAGGGAATATTGTATATTTCAAGAAAATTTGGACCCTTGGACCTTGGTGGTTAAGTCAAAGTCAATTTTTTTAGGAAATTAGCTCAAAATAATTAATTTTGAGTTAATTAAAATGGAATTAAATGATAATTCAAAAATTCCTCAAAAGTAAAAAATCAATGGCCAAGATTAAAAGATCTTTGGTGTTTATCAACGACCAAAATGATTTTGACAAGGATCAAAAAAATTAGCCGTTAATTTTCCATTTGGAGGATTTATCTATAAATTAGAGAGTCATTTGAGTCTCTAGCATCTTGATCTCTAGCTAGAAAATTGTTGTTGAAGCATCTTTGTAACTATTGTCCCGCTGGGAACTAGTTTTTCTATCATAATAAAGACTTTGGGGTGCAATTCAAGGTGTTCTTGCTTATTGATTTTTGGTATATGCTGACTACAAGCATCTCTATGTTATGTTGAATATTGTTAAGATCTGTTTTTTCATGAGATGGAAATAAAATGATGTTATTGATAGTTTTGGGCTAATCTTAGGTGGTTTGATTCCCCATATGATCTAACAAATTATTTTTTGAGATAAATACATTGTGCTTGCAGGTACTTCAGTCCTTGGCCTCCAAGTTCATAGACTTGGGCAGGAACCATTGTTGTTTGGATCCCAAATATTTGGATGGTAGATTAAATCTTTGTTAAAGCTATAGTATACATTGGGGTTTATAAAGTATTTTTAGTCATTCTTCAAAGGAAAAAACTCCATAAAGATATTTTTCTCAAAATTTAAAAATTTTCAAAATCCTTGTATATTTGTAGATCTTGTGAATAATTTTGTAAATATAATTTGTAAATTATTTTTTCTAACTTGGGTTTTGGGGTTTTAAGTATTTTTGTAAGTATTTGGGGTTTGGGTGTTGTATTTTTACTTTTTGCAGGTTGGATGAAAGGATCAAGAGGAAGAACAGTTAGATCTAGGCTCTTGAGGGTAAGATCTAGTCTCTAGACAATTTTGCAGAGCTATTCACTTAAGGTTTCACAGCAAAATTTAGATCCAAGGAAGAAAAAAATTCAAGACAAGCGTTTTCATTTTTCGAGCCTCTCAGGCCTAGTTCCGACCTCCTCAGCCCAGTGACCCCTTGCTTCAACATTTTTAGCGCTTTAGGGTTGGTCGTAAGGCCAAAATGCCTCCTCCTTCTCCCTCCTTCCTTGCGCAAAAGGTTTTAGCCCTTCTCAGGGCTAGTCGTAGCCTTTTGGGGCCTCAGCCTCCCTCCAAAAGGCTAGACGGTTGCCCTTAAGGGTTTTTCATGACCTTTTGAGGCTCAAAACCCTCAACCCCCTCCCTTTTGAGCACCAATTACCCCTCCGTCAAGCCTTTGAGGCTCTTTCTCCTCCATCGTTGCCTCTTTTTGGCCTCCTCTTGCCTTTTCAGCCCCTGATCTATCATTCTAGCTCCCTTATCCCCAAATGTTGGCCTTCTTTGGCCTATTGTTAGCTTTTCTTGGCCTCTTTTACCCTAATCTGCCCTAAAACCCTCCTCTGATTTTTTAGCACTGAATACTTTGTGGTTTTGCAGGTTTTGAGGCTCAAAAATTCTATTTTTCAAGTAGCAACTTGATCCCAAAGTTTCAACAAATTTTGACCAAGGCATCTTCAAGGCCTTGGGCCTAGGGTTTGACCTTTAAACTCAACTTTTATCTTTGTTTTATTACAGTAGTCAAATCAGTAATAATTAAGCCCTAAAACGACATGTTTAATGGTCAAACTCACCTAAAATTGTAAAATCTAAATTTTCATGAGTTTTGACCACTTTGGCATCTTAGATCTAGACTAGATCTAATTTTATGCTTGCTGGACTTTACTGCATAACTAATAATTTCAGACCTGAAATTTCTGAAAGCTAAAGCATACACTTAATAAGGGTCAAAATTTTGAATTTTCAGTTTTTGGCAAAATTTTATCATTGTATTTAGTATTGCTAGTTTGTTGATCTGTCATCTGTTTACTGTTGTAATAAACATACCGTTATGAAATTTGCTAAGTCATACTCTCTAAAAGCCCTAAAAATTGAAATTCTCAAGTTTCAGTGCATTTTTGCTATTTTCTGGTATATTGGTCATTTATTCTTGGCATCATTAGCTTATTGATTTGTGGTGATTTACTGATGTAATTAATAAATCAGATCTGAAATATCACTGAATACCTCATCATAAAGTGGGCTTAATGAGTTAATTTTCATTTGCTAGTCATCAGAAATTTTTATGTTTCATGTGTTGGGCAAATTTCATGATTTGAAGTGGTTTTCTTACTGTTGTCATAACATTAACAAAGTTTGAAATTTTTGAAGTGTTATTGCTGATCTAAATTGTAATAAATCTGAAATTATTTGATCTCATCTTGGTCTCAAAGGTTGTCTAGTTTTGCACTCAAAATCTAAAGTTAATCTTGTTGATGAATAGAGTTACCCTGGGCATCTAAAGTTTAAATTGGCATAATATCTCGTGTTGATAATCATTGGTGGATAAGTTGATTTACTTAAGCATCTTGTGGATTGACCTATAGTTGAATTTTGCATTTGTATCCATTAGCATCTATCTTGTTTAAGATTGTCATTTCAATATTGTTAAGTACTCTTGCTATAAGAAGATTCACACTAAGTACTTATGTAGCATAAATAATCTTAACTCAAGATAACTTCACTTGTCATCTTGCATAAGCATTCTAGGATCTAGCTTGCATTAAAATTTACCTCCTAACATAAGCTACATTGATAAAGATATAGGGCAACCCTTCTCACCTAGCTTGAGGGGCTTGGCAACTCTTCAGTGGTTAGCACGATGACCTTGCAGTCGTCAGAGCCATAGTGTCTGCAGCGCCAGAGGCATCGAGTGATAGGAGCACAACAGAAGGTATCATTAATCAGGTCCTAGCCTGCCTCCTATTGGTCTCCTTCCCACAACAAACCTTGAAGCCCAGTTTCAAAATAGTTAAGGGAAAGTCATACTTAGACTAGGCATATAATATAAAACTAACCAAGATCCTTGCATTTCACGTAGATTTTAGGACTTGCATTTCATATAGGTTAGTCAAGCATTTAAGCAGCGGGTGTCCATCCAGCCACTTGCTTTCAATTTATAATAAGCAAGAATTGTGACTCCATTAAGGCACTGGTCACACTACTTGAAAATCTAATCTAATCAATAACTCTTGCTCTAATTTAACCAAGTGTCTAGGCCACTCAACCATGTCTCCCAAGCAAGTTGGTCTCCAACTTGTCTTCTTTCACTTCATCTCATAGGGACTACCCCCCCTAGCCTGATGTTGGGAGACAACTATAACGAAGTGGGCAGGGATTAGAGTGACAACCTCCACCTTGAGCGGTTGTTGCGCGTGCCTGTGCAATCTGGGCAACAACAAGTCTAAAGTGGAGTTTTCTTTCAACAGCTATTGTACAATACCAAACTTTTGACATCATATTTCTTATAACTGCAAAATAGAAGTTTCTAGATTATTTTGTATTGCATGGCTAGATTTCATTTCTTTCTCAGATACCTCCAAGTGTTTCTTGAGTTGTTCTAATTCTATTCTGGATTCTTCAAGATTACTGAATTTTTATTTTGTTTGTGTGAGATTGTCTTCCAAAGTACCCTTTTCTTTTCTCAAGGTCATGATCAACAAGAAGTTTATTAAGGCTCTCCAACCTAGATATTGTATCATCTTCGCGTGATGTGTATATTTCATCTTTTAACAAGGTACCTCATTACTTCCAATCTAAAGAAAACTCCTTCTGGCACTGGATGCTGAGGGGATCTGGTCTTGTCAGAAACAAAGAGTCAACATATAAAATCAAGCAACAAAGCCATACCTACAACCTTGAAGAGAGGTTGTGTTAAATTTTTCATAGGGCTACATTGTTCTTTGCTTTGAGAATTGTGTTTCTTCATTAATACATTAAGTTCACCCCATATCCTCATTACATTATTCAGATCTACACCATTATCCATCAACATATGCAATTATATAGAAATAAGAACATCATCATCATCAATGCAGTGGAACATAACGGAACAATAGAAGAAAAGCATGCACACACATAGAGACACCAGGATTGGTTGAGACTAGGGCAAAACCCATTATGGGAAAAACCCTTGCAAATCTTCTTCTTAAATCATCATCAAATGAATAAGCAAAAGAGAGTACAATGATCCATAACTTTATCTATGCAACAAAACAGCGATGATATCCATGAAACATATCTAATCATGCTTATAATCACAACCCTGATTCTGAACACTGTAGTGTGTTGTTGCTGACTATAATCAACTGCTCGATACTGTTATTACTGAACAAAATCTTCAAAATACAAAAATCTCATCCATGAGTCCCGGACGCAGGGAGGAGCTGTGCTAGTGTCTACAGTAGATGTGGACGCTTTCTGCATACTTGGATGACTACGTCCGGAACAGATTTGGATGCTCTCAAGTGAATTGGATGAGAGAATTTGAGGTCAACCATACCCAAACCTGCTTCAAGCCCTAGATTTGTTGGAATTTCTAAGTTTGACACGTTAGATACCCTCCATGCACTTTACTGATTTATTCCTACCTACTTGTTTCGTTATTTAACAAGTTATTTACAATATAAATAATGAAAATAAACACTAGTGCATGCTCAACATATTACAAATCATCAACTGAAGGAAACAAAAACAAACACACAAAATGACACTGTTATTTTTGGACCAATGTCCTCGGAAAAACCTAATGCGGGAAAACCAGTGCAACTATCTAAGGGTTTTCTTATTAAGCAATTTCAGAGTACAATCTGGGTGCCAAATCCGGCTTACCCAACAAAAAATTTCCTTTCTAGTAGTACCTCTCATTCTGAGAGAAATGTCTTGGTTGAAATCCCGAATAAACCCTCCGACAGCTCCTTGGCTCCAATATGCCCCAGAAACCCCAGCATCTACCTTTCTGGACTGCGTTAGCCTCTCTCTACCCAACATTGGCCCTGGATCCCCTGAATGGGCTTGCGTCAGCCTTCTGGCCCTATGCGTCAGCAACACTGGCCTCTCTGAAGCATTGCGCAGCTCCTGGCTGCCTCTACGTGGTCTTGCATGAGCCTTGGCTGGTTCTGCGTCACTCTCTTCGGCTCCTGCGCTGATCTCCCGGCACTATCTCTGCCTCTCTGTCTCTCTGTACTTACTGCCCCTCAGTTCCAACTTCGATCAATGATTCTATCTCTCTTAACAAACCCCGCTCTAGAGAATAGAATGACTAATCATCTGGTGTGTCTGCTCCAAGTGACCCTCAAGCCTCCTCTTATACTTTTCTTGTTAACGTATCAACAACTAAGATTAGATTTGGCTTGATCCATGAATTTTGGACCATTCTAACACAGTTTTATATTAATCCATATTAATATTTTAATTTCCCTAAGTTTAGACTTAGGGGCTCCATTAAAAATATTAATTATTTTAATATTTCCCAAACTGTTTAGAATCTACCCAAACCCTTTATGGGTATTGGAGATCTCATGTGCCCCAAACTCTCCACCAAATTACGTGGTTGGAGCACATCCGATGCTACGCCAAATCAACACACACTCTTAGTGAGGACTGTGCTCTAGTAATACTCCTCACTGAGTATCACCTTGATCATCCAACATTGGTCCCTGTACTAATGCTAGGCCCGCTACCCATCATGTTGCACAAAAAATTGTCACCTTGACATTCTACAATCTGTGTGAGTCCATTACCACTCATACTTTCCTCCTTTGCAAGTCTTAAGCCTCAGTTCTTCATATCAAGCCTTGAAAATGAGAGAAAGCCCTCAAAAGTCTCTAAAACTCTGGTTCCGCACTTTCTCTTTGCATTACCTGCTGTCCCACACCTAATGGTCATGGCTCCTACGCACCTGACTGCTCTGTCTCTATGTTATGGGTGCAGACCCCTGTAAAAGTTAAAAAGGCGCAAGTATATTCTTAAAAACTCACTTTGAGTCATTTCTAGAAGCTTCTGGAAGGAATCTTGAGGTGGTAAGTTCGCTCCTTTAAGGTTCATGCATCCCATACCTTAAGGAGCTAACCCCTTGATGTGAGGAGCTTATCCCTTTTAAGGACTCTATCCCTTCATAGGTGGACCTGTAACCTCCTCCCTCTGCATTATAAAATGAAGCATTGGGCTGGTTACTAGGGAGGTTGAAAGTTGAATATTTTTGAAGTGAAATGCTACTGGAACTTAGTCTTCTTAGTTGAGTTTTTATGAGGAGAGATTACATACCTCTAAGATCTCATTTGGAAGAGTGCAAGGCTTGTCAAAGTAAAGGAAATTCCTGTTTCGGACCCTGGGAAGAGCTTGTTCAACATCAAGGCTGAAAAGGTTGTAAGGTTCTTCTACTTCAAAGTTAATACAAATAAGTTTGTTTTTCTCAATAAGCTGTCGTTTTATGGTTTATTTTATGGATTCTTTGATCACCATAATGGACATGATTTATGATATTAGCTATGCAGGTGTTATTTGATGTTTGCTTGTTTGTGATTGCAAGTTCTCAAAATGAAACTCTTTCAGACGATTGAAGGATGGCTACTACAAACTAGCGTTGGACTTAAGGTAGGGTCTTAACACCTTTATAGTTTTTATTTATGAATCGTATAAGTTTAGAGAAACATAGATTTGTTTGTCTGCTTGTTGCTAGACTATCTTCTGATACTAGGGAGATCGGCCTTGTCCACAAAATCGATTTATCCGACCAACAAATTGGCGACTCCATTGGGGAACTGAATTTGGTTTTTGATTTTCCTTTGTATTTGACTTTAGAAACTTGTTCTCGTTTCTAGTTTTTGCTTGATGTGTGTTGGATTGGGTAGTTTTTAGAATCTGGATTTTTTATTTATTTATTTATTTATTTTTTTCGGAGTTTTCAGGGGACCGCACTTTCTCTTTACAGACAGTGTGGGCATCTCCGCGCTGATCCTTTAATAAATAGCGCAGTACCACATCTGCTTCTTCTGGAAGCCTGTGGACCCTGTAAAAAAAAAAAAAAAAAAAAAAAAAAAAAAAAAAAAAAAAAAAAAAAAAAAAAAAAAAAAAAAAAATAATATATATATATATATATAATATTAAAACCTAAAATGTTTTCTTCTAGTTAAGTTTAGGTTTCATTTATGACTTTTAGTGTCTACCCAAATCTGCATGTGTTTCGTCAAAAATCTCTTGTGGGTAAGTTCCAATGGTATTTTTGTTTTAGATGATTTTCTAGAAGTTTTGCATGCCTGGAGTGGTTTTCACTTGGTCTTTGTAGTGACTCAAAGATCAGAACCCTGAGAAACCTTAGATTACTCTGGTGTCTTTTCGTCTTCTTGATGAGTTTGACTGGGTTGTGAAATCTATCCTTTGTGAGAAATAAATTTAGTTTTCTCTTTGCAAATCTTTGAACGAACATAGTTATAAGTTTTGAATTTTACTTTTATTAAAGAAAACATATCTGGATATTTTTGATTGATTTGTTATTTTGAACGAATGACTCCTTAGTTTACTAAATAACTAAGCAAAACATCCTCAAAAAGAATTGAAGCTTTTATTTCAATTAGGTTTTTAGAAGTTTTTAGATCTCAAGATTAGTTTTGTAGTTTTGAGTGTTTCCTAAAAATTGTAGTTCTCTTTTAAAGAAATTGTTTTTTGTAGTTTCAAGTTTTGAAAAAGGAAAGGGATTTATTGTGAACATAATTAATAGTCTCGTTTTGAGTTCTTATTGAAAAAGACAAAAAGATTTTCTTTCCATTTACATGTTGAAAGGAAGATTTGTTTCTCAAAGAATTGCATTCTCAAACTCTTTCTTTTAGCTAGAAATTCATTGAAAGAAAAAACGAATTGTTTATCATTTTAGGTGCATTTTTAATGTTTTGAAGTCGAATCTTCACACCATCAAAGTTTCATTTCCATACATATTGACTTAAGGAAGAACCCATAAAAGCAACGCTTAATTAAAATTGATCTAGTAATCTTTTTATTTATAGGGCTCTTATCACCAATATAGCTTAGACTAGTATCTTGGAGTAGGGAGTAATTAACTCTCCAAGATAGTTAAAACAAACAAGTAGCTATATCTTGTGGTAGGAAATAAATCCAATTGTAATTGATACATTATGGGAAGCTCCTCTTAAAGGAGTCAATCACGAGATCATGTCCGAACCTTTGAGACAATCAAGTCTGTTTCATTGGAAAAGATAGAAGATTTGCGCGTATTATAAACGGTAAACCTCGGGTTAACCATTGTCGAGGAGCCTGGGGTCACTTGTTGGTAAACCTTAGATTGATCATGTCGAGGAGCCTTCAAGGGGATTGAGCTTTCTTACTCTGCCCTTGCGCGTAGATTGGATTGTAGACTGTTCCCCCAGTTGTATTTGTTGTTATTGGCAACCTTAGTATCCATAAACTTAAGATTATTTCCTAAGGTGACGGTGAAGGACGGGTCTCACTGTACCTGGAGTAGACATCGACTAAACTCACTTGGACTCTCTGGGGGGTTCTCTTCACTTGAGATGGTTTTGTGAAGAAACTTGTGCCCGTTTGTTTCATTGAGTAGGTTATCAAGGTAACTATTCCAACCGCCCTTTCTATATTAAAATTCTACGACGTTGGATTTCATTACCAACTAGTGTTTTTAGTACGGGAAGTTACTGTTTGTATGTGGTTTGAACTCTTAGACTTTTTAGGCGTGTGATTCAATTGTTTGTTTCTTTAGAGACTTTAGGTGGATTTATTGAAATTTTTCTTTGTTTGCGTGTGAGTAATTAAATATTTAATCGTGGCTGAATTACCAAGACAATCTCGTAGACTTCGGGGGCAACCTCCTGAGTATACACCAAACCAGCTTGAAGGGCTACGAGCTCTTGTATCACCTAGTGACAGTAGAGTTGGGTCACCAGAAGTCGGAAAGTCATCTTTAATTGTTCACCTGATTATCAAGTACAAACAATGGAGTATATTTCTGAGCCAATTTCACTTTCCGAAGTTGCTAATAGTATTTCTCCTACTAGTGAATTAGCTGAAGAACCTGAAATTTCTGAGCCTCAAACTAAAACTACTGCTACTCCATCTTCAGGATTTGCTTCTCCAACTTCTAGTGGTCCTGGTTCACCCAGGGTAGGAAATATCATTACCCAAAATCTTCCTTTTGGCCTCATTTCTATTGAAGAACTTGTTAGTCTGGACGAAGACATAATTCTTCCTGAAAATCAACCAACTATAGAACTTAGGGAGCGTGAATCAATTTTCTACAGTCTTTTTAGGAGTGACGCTTGGTACGTATCATTGACAAATTTTTTTAGAAAACCCGAGCCTTAGTTTTTCACCACCTCGGATTCCTTTTTATCCAACACCCAGAGGTTATTATCGTCCATTGAATATGTCGAGATAGTCATCTATGTTTTCCCAAACACCAGAAACATTTTTATATGGCGGTCCTTCTGTTCCTTCGGAGTACCAATGACTCACTGGTACTTTTTCATGAGCATCTCCTCAACCAATCAGACATGAGCTATCAACTGGTAATAATGGAACTCAACCGTTGAGTGCAGGAAAATCCTGATGATGTCTGGTAATATTCCAAATCCACAACCTCAAGGTAGTCAATTACCGCCTAGGGGTCAAACCCAAGGTAGTCAGTTACCGTCTAGAGGGCAACCTCAAGGTAGTCAGTTACCACCTGGGGGGCAACCTCAAGGTAGTCAGTTACCGCCTTGGGGCAAACCTCAAGGACAGTACATACCTTCAGGACAGTACATACCTCAAGGTCAACCCCAGACTCAGTACATACTCAAGGTCAACCCCAGTTTCAATACATACTTCAAGGTCAACCCCAGTTTCAGTACGTGCCTCAAGGTTATCAGCCTCAAGGTCAGTACCCAACTCGAGGTTTCCAACCACCTTCTGGTCAACCATTTGTACAAGGAGCTGGAAATGTACTTCTTAATTATCAACCCAACGTTCAACCCGATTATGGTCCTCTATATGCACAACCTTTTATGGGTCCATACCCTGGAATGAATATGGTGTGGGATCCATCTCAAACTCAACAGACTATGCAACCTAATGTGCAGCTATCAAGTCAACTTGGACAACCTTTGGTTTCTGGTTTAACCCAGCAACCTGTCCAGCCTACTGTTCAAACTTCTGCACCTGGTGTAGTTCAACAGTCTGGGCCTAGTTCACCTCGAACTTCGCCTCAAATTGTTGCTGCAACTACTGCAGCTTCTGTTCAACCTACCACACCTGTTTCTGGAGCATCGGTAGCTCCGGTTTCTACTGTTCCTGTATCAGTGCAAACTCCTCAAGCCTCTTTACCACAGTTAGGACCTACAGTTCAGGCTTCGGTCCAGATGCCTGCAGGACAAGATGGTCCATGTACGGTTGTCACAAGTCAACCGCAATTCACTTATCAACCGTACCAGGGACAGTACCAATTCGGTCCTACTGTACAAAACCTAGTTTATCAGTATCAACCGTACCCTAGCTATACTTATAAACAGCCTCAACAACCCCAGTTTGGTCCATTTAATCCTGGTTTCCCAGGAGGTTATAATATTCCTAATGTAAATCCAATTTCAGGTTATCCTGGATATCCTCCTCCTAGGGTTGGTCTTGTTACCCAAGGTTTTCGCGACCCTAACCGTCAGTTATCATTTATTGCAACTTTGGATTTACCTGATTTGTCGTGCCTTACGAACGATCCGATTTACTATCTTCCATATTGGCCGCCAATGCCTAATAAGTTGCCCAGTGATATCCCGAAGTTCGAGGGTAAGTCAGGAGAGGATCCGTCAAATCATGTGATGACTGATCACCTCTGGTGTGCATCTAATTCCATCATTGATGATTCAATTTGCTTATGTCTTTTCAACGAACTCTAATTGTTCTTGCTGCCAAATGGTACATTGAGTTACCATGAGCCTCTTTTTATAATTTTAGTCAATTAGCCACTTCTTTCTTAACTCATTTTCAGTTGCCTGTCAGATACGACAATGGCACGGAATTGTTAACTTCACTAAAACAATCCACGTCCCATATATTTCTGATCATATTCATGAATGGCGACGTAGAAGGTGTTTAGTGAAAGTTTTTATTCCAGATCAAATTTTAGCGGAATGGTTCGTAAAATCATTATTACCTAAAATCATTGAAGATGTAGCTAAGGCAGGAGTTATTACTGAAGAGCAAGTCATTGCTCAGGCTTAGTACCTTGACCTCATATATACGCAGTCAGGTACTTTACATGAAAAAATCCCCGATCTTCCGAAACACAGCCAAATAACTGCAGCTCCTTCAGGGTCTCATGCCGTTGATGGTATGATTGGTTCAGTTAGTACTAAAAGCAAGAAGAAATCTTCAAAGAATTCTTCTCCTATTATAATTTTACCAAATTCCCCGATAGGAGACTCTTCCGCTGAAATTCCTGCCGATATCCATGTCATAGAATCATCTACGACCAAATCAAAATCCGGTTGTCAAAAGAAAGGGAAGAAGAAAAACAAACAAAACTCAAAAGAGAAAATAGATAAAAATGAATCTACTGACAAGAAACGTAAACCTCGCTATCCTTGTCTCATTTGCGATGAAGATCATTTTACCAAAGATTTCCCACATCGAGCAGAGTTTTCGAAAATCGTCAAAGGTTCTCAAACACCTACTGTCTTGAAGGATTCTTTTCCTGATCAAGATAGTAAGATGATCGGTTCTTCCTCAAATGCCTCAAAAGAACCCATTATGATGATGTCTCATGTTAGGATTGCGACGCAATCGCAAGATTATGGTAGTAAAAAATCCTGTTGGTGGTAAAGAAGCAAAATCTTCTAATTCAAATTCATCAGCTACAACTCCTCCTGGTTCTGATCCGCTATAGATCGAGAAACCTAACCCTGACTTAGTAATCAAACCGCTTGCTAAAGGCATACTTTGGAAATCAGCTTTCAATCCACATGCGAGAGCTGCTCAGAATTATAACATTGTTGAAGACTTAGCTATTTCCCCTTCAGCAATGTCGGCTTTGAAGGTGCTACAATCATGCCCAGCACAGCGTAAATTACTATTGTCTGCTATAGGAGCTATTGATATTCAGGATTCGAACCTAATAATCTTCGATTTAGAGAATAGTACACCCCGCCTACTTCATCAAATGGATTTTTAGATTCCAATGTTAGTCAAAAACAGACCTTGCTTTCGGACTGTGATTGATGAGGGAGCTTCTATGTGTATTATGTCGATCCAATGTTGGAGATCGCTTGGTTCTCCCACACTCAAACAGTCTGACGATTCTAAAGGCTTTTGATGGCCAAGGGTTCCATCCTTTTGGCATTTTGCAAGATTTACCTATAGGGGTCGAAGGCAAAACTATAAATCTAGACGTGGAAGTGGTTGATGCCCCTCTAGATTACAACCTTCCCTTGGGTCGCAATTGGTCTTACGCTATGACTGCTATTGTTTCATCGGTCTTTCGACTTATTAAGTTTCCTCATAACAGAAAGATCGTTATGATAGACCAGTTGACTTATTTTTCATCCGACCCAGCCTCTTCAGATAGTATTCAGCATGTCGGTAAAACAACTATCCCTTACAAGGATGTTGGGGTAGGTTTGATTAAAGATTCTGGTTTACTAGGAACTTTTTCCTTCCCTCCTCCTAACGTATCGCCTTCTATTGCAACTATTCATATGATTTCATCGAACACTATTGCCTTTGATGATCCCTGGATCGTACCTTCCGATTCTGAGGTGGATTCATTTAATGGCGCGATGCCTTTGAGTCCCTTTGAAATTGCATATCAGGCTATACAATCATTTTCTGACTCTTGTTCAACCGAAACTGATCCAATGAATGTGGTCTATGGGGAATCACTTTCGATATCAACCTCAGCTTCAACAACATTTTTTGATCCTGTTCATTATGATGAGCAGATTTATGAACTTTTGTCTATTGATGATTTACCATGGGAAGATCTTCATCATCGATCTTCGTTTTTACCTGAGCTTGATCATTTTGAAAATGATTTTTCATCTATTTTTACTACTGACTATGTCAAAGAACCACATAATCCATTGCAACATCCTGATTCTGAGTTAAATTTGGGAAATATCTCTCATATAGTTCCTATTGACATTTCAGTTAAACCCGGAATTATTGAAAACATTCATATAGGTGCTTCTTGTACGAATGATGAAATCCAAACTTATAAAGCCCTATTTCAAGAATTCCGCAACGTGTTGGCCTGGTCATATGAAGAAATGCTAGGAATCGATCCATCAATTGTTGTCCATGAAATTAAAACTTACCTGGATGCTAAACCTGTGTAGTAATGTTTGCGTCAGATACATCCGAGAAAAGCCGCTGCTATTAAAGCTGAAGTTGAGAAATTACTTCGAGCAGGTTTCATTTATCCAATACCTTTAACAGATTGGGTATCGAATATTGTTCTTGTTAACAAAATTCAAGGAACGATAAGAATATGTATCGATTATAGGGATATTAATCGAGCTTGTCCTAAAGACAATTATCCAACCCCCTATATCGATCAAATTATTGATGATTGTGCCGGTAGTGAAATGCTCTCCCTTATGGATGGCTTTTTCGGTTACATTCAAATCAACACACTCCCTGCTAATCAACCTAAAACAACTTTCATTTGTCCATGGGGGACATTTTCTTATTGCAAATTACCTTTTGGATTAGAGAACACTGGAGCAACTTTTCAAAGGGCTATGTCTTACGCATTTCATGACATCAAGCACATTATGCAGCCTTATCTTGATGATTTATCTGCCCATTCATTATGTAGAGCCGATCATTTCACTCATTTACGAGCTATTTTTATGAGATGTAGGCATTATCGAATTAGGCTGAAACCACACAAATGTGTATTTTGTGTAGAAACAAGACGATTACTGGGATTTGTTGTTTCAAAATCTGACATTCATGTCGATCCCTTGAAGGTTGAAGCTATCATCAAATTACCTCCTCCTTCGAATCTTCGCCAACTCCAAAGTTTGCAAGGGAAAGCAAACTTTTTACGTCGTTTCATTCCTAACTACGCCGAGATAACGAAAGGTTTTACCAGGTTGTTGAAACAGAATACTCGATTCCTTTGGGATGAGATAGCTGACAAATCTCTTGATGCACTTAAACACGCGTTGACCCATGCACCGTTACTGCATCCTCCCAATTACAACCAGGATTACTTTTTGTACCTCATCACTTCTCATTCCACCATTGGGATGGTTTTAGTTCAGGAAGAGGAATTCAACAATGAACATGTGATTCATTATCTTAGTCGAACTTTCCATCCGACTGAGATTAAATATTCACGTGTGGAGAAATTGGCCTTGGCAGCTGTTCAAGTTGTCCAAATATTTCGTCACTACATCTTATTACGCAAAACCATGGTAATTTATGACTGTAACCCTATGATATATATCTTTACCAAACAATTGATAGGGGGAAAGTATTCCAAATGGATAGTTATCCTGCAGGAATTTGACTTGGAATTCGAAAAATCTAAGGCAAATAAATCTTTGGTTTTTGCTGAACTGATGTGTGATTTCCTGCGTACTAATACTGAAACTGTGGCGGAAGAGCTCATTGTGGATGAATACTTGTTTATTATCAATACTCTTGATCCATGGTATGGAGATATTATTGTTTATCTCCAAACCCAATCTTTTCGACCGTAAATCTCACGATCTCAGCGACGGAAAATACGTTTCCAATCCCAATAATACAATATTATTGGTGATACACTCTATCGTCGTGGGGCGGATTTTGTTTTCCGACATTGTCTAACTCATGAAAAAGCTGAAAAGGCTCTCAATGACTGTCACTCTGGAGCATGTGGCGGTCATATGTCTGGATATGCCACAGCCCAAAAGATATTACGTGCTGGTTATTTATGGCCATCCTTATTCAAAGATTGTGTCTATGCAGTCTGGAAATGCCACAATTGTCAAATTTTTGATTGTAAAATGCGTGCTCCACCCGCTCCTCTCCACCCTATAATTGTTGTCGGTCCTTTCGCAAAGTGGGGCATTGACTTTATTACATGTAACCCTCACTCGGCCGGGGGGCATGCATATATCATCGTAGTAGTAGATTATTTTACTAAATGGGCCGAGGCGATGCCTACATTTTCGGTAGACGGCAAAACTGCTGCAACTTTCGTATTCAATCATATAATTGCTAGATTCAGTGTTCCTCAAGCTATTATTACTAATCACGGAAGTCACTTTCGAAACATCATGATGACTGAACTGACAGATCAACTTGGCTTGTGTCACGATAGTTCTACTCCATATTACCCATAGGCTAATGGTCTGGTTGAAGCTATCAATAAAGTTTTAGTCACTATGATCCAACGAATCATTGGTATTCATAAGTCGAATTGGCATAACATGTTATTTTCAGCACTTTGGGCATATCGAACCTTAGTGAAAACATCAACTGGTTTCACTCCTTTTCAACTGGTTTATGGTTTGGAAGCAGTGTTACCTATTGAATGCGAAATTCCGTCATTACAATTAGCCATAGAATTACTCCCAGCCACTTTTGAAGAGGAGAAACGTTTTTTGTACTTAGTTCAGCTAGATGATAATCAATGCAATGCTGCAATAGTAATCGAGACTCATGCGAAACGAATAAAAGCTCAGTACGACCGAAATGTTACACCTCGTAATTTTTCGGAAGGAGACCTAGTTTTACTATATGATCAAGCAAATGATAAGCTAGGGGTTGGAAAATTTGTACCCGTGGCATGGTCCTTATATTGTTAAGCGAAAGCTGGAAAAAGGGGCCTATGAATTGGTAGATTTTGACAGTGTCTCTTTGGGTAAACCCAGAAATGGGTTTTATCTGAAGAGATATTATGCTTAAATTTCGGTGTGGAGCTTTTTGTTGGATTAGTTTCTTTATAGCTAGTGTGTTTTAGATTAGAAAAGTGTGCCTAGTTTAGAGAGTGCTTTTATCACTATTCCTGCTTATCTTGATTTTACTCTTGATATTGCAGATGTAGACATCTCTTCAAACATACATTGGTTTTGCTAATGGTGCTTGTTGTAGTGCACAGAACATTTCTTCTGTAGCTTGGGTTATCTATTCACCTTCTGATGAGTTAGTATCTATGCATAGGGTAAGCCTCGGTCAAACAACTAATAACATTGCAGAGTATAGTGCAGTGATTGAGTTATTATCTGAATCCATCTCATTTGGGATTCAGAGTTTGATTGTTAGGTTAGATTCTGAACTCATTGTATTACAGCTTAACAGGGTTTATACCATTAGAAATCCAGCGTTATTAAGATTATTTTTGAGAGTTTGTCTCTTGGAATGTGAATTTGATTACATTGAATATCAACATATTCCAAGACATTTAAATACATTAGCAGATACAGTTGCTTCTCGTATGATAAAAAGACATTTGCAATAATCAAAACAGTAAATTTAAAAACATTCAATAACATGTTACATAAGATAGCCGGTAATAATGATATATCATAGCATAGGATAAGTGTGTCAAAATATACATCGTCTTCGATCATAGGTTGAAAAACACCTTATGATCGGCAAAATGATAGTACAAAAGGACAAAATGTCGTGTGAGTCTACAAAAGCGATCATCCTATCCCTGGTGATTATCACGATAAGAAACCACTGCTCCCACCATCCTACAAGGGAACCTCCTAAAAGGTCCTAGGACCCCAATCACATCTCGCTGTAACCTAAGTGGAATATCATCTATGCCAGTCTCTGGAATATCTGTTGTCAAACGCTCTAGATGATTCTCCAAATTGGTCAAGATCTCCGTAGATTGGTCCTGTGGGGCTGGTGCTGTTGTAGCTAGGTGTCTCCTCTCATAAGGCTGGAGAGCGGTTGGTCGTTGTGGACCCATATCTGCATTTAAAAACTTTTTATTGTCAGTTTTGGGCGATTTAAAAAAAGAAAAGAAAAGAAAAGGAGGTTAAAACTTAGAAAGTGTTGAAAATGATTTTACTTGAATCATCCCACTGCTCTCCTGGTGGAAGAATCATGTCTAGGTCACCGCGATAATCCATCCCGACATATGGAAAATCTTGAATCACAAAAAGTTGGTTGCTCAACCAACGAAAATACTTAGGCAGAAATCGAACAACCTCTGAACCCTCCTCAGGGTGACAGGCCATCAAAGCAACCCAATGCATTATCCTAGGCTCTCAAGGAAGACCAGCCTCAACAGAAAGCTGTTGTGGGACTAGCATAGGGACCCTCTCTAGAACAAAGCTCACAACAAGGAAACCGTATCCAAAGTTTTTCAGTTGTATGTTCTTTGCTCTGGTTAGTTGGCCTTTTACATTTGCCAACACAACTTCGCACCAGTTGAATATGGTACCTCGATAACAGTCTACAGCCATTTGCATCTGGGATCTAGTAGCCACATACAATGCTGCACTCCTACGTAGTCTGGTGAGAGTAAATGCAATAACCTTAAGTTCAGGACGGGCGATAGTTTTAATATCGATCCATTTGTCCTTCGTTTGATCATTGCAAAACTCCAATCAAAGACTAGCGACAGACTGGCCACTTGGCCTAGTCTCGAAAAGAGATAATCGTTCACCTCTCTTGGGCAAACCAGTCAAAAAATATATGTCTTCTAGCTCAATTTCGAGTCGGTGGCCACCAATCACGAAACACTGGTCCTGTATGTTCCACCTGTCTACCAACCATTGCAAGAAGCCTACTTGGGCCCTCATGCCTGGTATGGCCCAGAAATTAAACAGTCCGCATGCTTTGAATGCTTGTATTGTGGGTGGATGATTTATTGCAGCAAGATCCACATCCTCATGCTCACGTTTCCGCCAAATAAGCATTTTGAGTGTCCTATAATGCAAAAAAGACATGTTAGAACAATTTTGTTCGGAAAATTTTGGGCAAAAATGGAGAAAAATCAATTTTAAAATTCATTTTCGCAGGGTCCACACCCGCCACTTACAGACAGTGCGTAGGTTCGCACTGGCTGTAACCAACAAGTGGAGACCCACGACTTTTTTATTTGTAGAAAAAGTCGGGGTCTGCAGGGCCCGCGTGTTGCACCTGCGGACACCCGCGAGCAAATTTCTAAACTAATTTTTCCCTTAAAAATCAAAATTAAAGCCTAAAAATGAAATGTAAACGGTTAAAATGCAAGATAAAGAGGATGTGGATTACCTGGAGCCGATGGTTTTCGATTCCAACGGATGGATTTTCCAGAATCTTCACAGAAAGTTTTTTACCCAAAAGCTCTCACTTCTCACTTTGAAATCAAATGGTAAAAATGAACTTTGAAAAGCCCTTTTTATAAGATTTTTTGAATAAATGAATTTTTAATTTATTTATTTTTTCACTTTAAAAAGGTAACTTTTAAAATACATTTTTATTTATCTTAAACAGGTATGAGTAATGCTTTGAGTTTTTGTGTAGAATATTGGATTTTTCAGGAGAAAATTGATCATATTTCAACAAAGAGTACTTTTTTCACTTTTTCGAACTCTTTCAAAAATTCTCGAAAAAGAGAAACATTGGAGTCCTCTTTAAGCTCTTTTCTGACTCGTAAAATATGAAAAGATTGCCTAGTTTTTCCTGTTTTAACTTGTTAAACAGAATTAATAGGGCGGTTCACTTACAACTCTTTTCTGACTGTGTAAACATGAAAATATCACCGGACTTTTGTCGTTTCAAGTTCGATATTGGTTATAAAACGACGTGTCTTCGATCGCTTTTTTACTTTTTCGGATCGGAGCCACTAATTATGAAAAGTACTCCTTGATCGCAATGGTCAAACGGTTCTCTCAAGTATTGTTTTATACTTTTTTGGGCTTGATGGACACAAATTTACGAAAAAGGACCCCCATGGAGTTTTCTTAAGTTTTTCTTCTGACTCCCGAAAATTGAAAAACACTGAGTTTTTCTTATACTGGACTAGTTAAAATTTAACAGTAAATGACGTGTTAATTTTAAATTGGAACGAACCACTGCTTCTTAGGGTTCGAATTTTAAACTAAGTTGGACTCATTCGAAGGATGATCTTATAAACAAGCAAATGTTATCCACCTCAAGCTTGTCAAAAAATAAAGAGGTACTTGCCAGAAATGGTGGGGGAAAAGAGAGAAAAATGAACCTGTTTGTTACACTTTGTATTTTAGAAAAGCAATTAACCACTCTTGAACACGACACTTGTTATTTACCTGGGTTGGGAAATCCTTTGCCTAACAGTTAATCAAACCATATTGAAAGTCTTCAGTCGGTTTCTGGGTATTAGCTTTGGGTCAATTGTCACCAAACCATCTGCAGTGTCGTTATGTGTTCAAGAGGTCAGTTCAAATAAACCATTCCATCTGCCAAATATCCTGTCTCCAATTTTGACCATCCCTGAGTCCAGTCCTTGCCAAATATTTTCTTTTCAAAAACTTGAATCTATGATTAGTGTTTGTTGGGCCCTTGCCTATTGCAGATCCGCTTTTTTTTATCGACTTCCCTCGTTTATCTAGAAAGATGATCTAGAATCGTCAGTACCCTGAAAATCTTGCATGCCCTAATGCAGGGTTTCTCCACCTTCGAACGTAAGTTTTGCATCATTGACCTCGATAAGGATCTTATACTTGTTTCCAATGTCATCTCATTTATTCACATTTCAGTTTGTACTGAAGTAACTCTTTGAGAAGCCATGAAATTATTTGGTGGTTTTCTCTCACACTTGTTAACAGTTCCACATCAATTGACTTGGTAATCAAGTGGGTTTTCTACCATGTTCTACTTCGACACATTCATTCACATGGATAGAATCGTACTAGTTCGGGAAGCAGAAATCAAGACCCTGGATCTAGTTTCTACCATCCAGGCTGCAAGGAATTTTGTTATTCATTATATAGTGGACTATTCATAAACAGATGGCTGCGCCCGTACTGTGTCTACATATGTCTATACTTTTGATGTATTACAAAATCATTCCTATATCAGAACAATTTAGTCAATTTTCTAGTTAATTTTGATGTAAGTATGGGAATGCCTACCTCAACGATGATATGTTCACATATATATATTTCGCATTGAATGTTTTTACAGGTTCTGACTGGGGTGTCCATAGGACGATCCTTGAAATGATAAAGTACTTCACTCTTCATAGATGACAAACTCTATCCTCATCTATTATAGACTTTTCACTTTAGGGGGCAATTTGTTGCACAAAAAATTGTCACCTTGACATTCTGCAATCTGTGTGAGTCCATTACCACTCATACTTTCCTCCTTTGCAAGTCTTAAGCCTCAGTTCCTCATACCAAGCCTTGAAAATAAGAGAAAGCCCTCAAAAGTCTCTAAAACTCTGGTTCTGCACTTTCTCTTTACATTACCTGCGGTCCCGCACCTAATGGTCATGTATCCTGCGCACCTGACCGCTCTGTCTCTGTGTTATGGGTGCGGACCCCTGTAAAAGTTAAAGGTGCGAGTATATTCTAAAAAATTCACTTTCAGTCATTTCTAGAAGCTTCTGGAAGGAATCTTGAGGTGGCAAATTCGCTCCCTTAAGGTTCATGCATCCCATACCTTAAGGAGCTAACCCATTGATTTGAGGAGCTTATCCCTTTGAAGGAGGACTCTATCCCTTCATAAGTGGACCTATAACCTCCTTCCTCTGCCTTATAAAATGGAGCATTGGGCTGGTTACTTGGGGTGTTGAAAGCTGAATATTTTTGAGGTGAAATGCTGTTGGAACTTAGTCTTCTTAGTTGAGTTTTTATGAGGAGAGATTGCATACCTCTAAGATCTCATTTAGAGAAGTGCAAGACTTGTCAAAGTAAAGGAAATTCCTGTTTCGGACCCCAGGAAGAGCTTGTTCAACATCAAGGCTGAAAAGGTTGTAAGGTTCTTTTATTTCAAAGTTAATACAAATAAGTTTGTTTTTCTCAATAAGCTGTTGATGTATGGTTTATTTTATGGATTCCTTGATCACCATAACAGAGATGATTTATGATATTAGTTATGCAGGTGCTATTTGATGTTTACTTGCTTGTGATTGCAGGTTCTCAAAAGGAAACTCTTTCGAATGGTTAAAGGATGGCTGCTACAAACTAGCGTTGGACTTAAGGTAGGGTCTTAACACCTCTATAGTTTTTATTTATGAATCGCATATGTTTAGAGAAATATAGATTTGTTTGTCTGCTTGTTGCTAGACTATCTTCTGATACTTGGGAGATCGATCTTGTCCACAAGATCGATTTATCCGGCCAACACCTATAGCTATAATATCCTATACAAAAGTGCTTCCAGAGCCTCTAGTTGCAGAGAAGAGGAACCTCTTCCTCATTCTCAAAACTGCTGTCCGCTTGGGGTAGCCCAATTGACAATGGCCGTGGAATGAATTATCACCGAACTGGAAGTCTAGGGTTCAAATCTTGTTTTATCCCCCTGATCGAGGTGAAAAGTTTGACAGGATGAAGATGTAGTCCTACGAAGCTTACAAAAAAAAATGTTATTTAATAATTAAAAGGATTTCCAACAATGGAGAACTGTTGAGGGTAGTTTCTAGATCTTGAATTAGAGCTGCAAATTCCCCATTTTGCTCTTTGTTGGTCTCTCTCCATTGCTCCAAAGTGTCTCATATCTGACTTCCCTAACTGATCTCCTGCTAGAAACCAATCAAAATAAAAAATAAAATAAATTGCGAATTAGAAATCAAAAAAATAAACTCTCATGAGATTGCTAAATTAAAATAAATAAAATCCAAAGATATTTTCATGCTATGATTGTTTCAAATGGATCTAATTAGATTTCGAACAATGCTGGCGAATAAACTAGTGACAATAGTTTTATTAAGCCAACAATTTTTTTCCAAATCAAATTAGGAAAAGCAATTATTGTTGCAAATTTGTCACTTTGTTGTATGCTGAATTTTTTGGGTCAGCAAATGATTAAATCTGCTAAACTTATCATTCCTAGATTATTCTCCTCTATCTTAGCTTTCTAACATGCTGTTGTGAGCTTCATTTGGTCAAGTAAATCTTGAAATATATCTCTTCAAATATGAAATGTCAAAACTATGAAAATTTGATCTGCCCCTCCTTTGTCGATCGGGTTACCGCAAGTTCAGGTGATCCATTCGAGTTGTAAGATAGGAATAGTTTGATGAAAACTCTTTTTTTCATCGAATCAAATCACTGCCGGTGCATGAAAAAATGCATACCTAAAGTAAAATTAGGAAAATTTAATTAAAATTAAAATATTACTTAATTACATTTAAATATATACAATTAATTAAAATTATTAAATTAACATATAATTATACAATTAAATTACATTTATTAAATTTTACATTATAATTTAAAATTGCCTAAAAAAAATAATTATATATAAAGATTTTTAATTAAATTATTATAAACAATATATTAAAATTACTTTAATTTTAATATTTAAATAATTTAAAAAATATTAATAAATAAATATAAAAAGATATTAACTAAAAATTCAATAGTGGCTTTTTTGTTCATTTTTAATTGAAGTCCGATAATGAATAGGAGGGAATTTTAAGGATTTGAGTCCCTTCCTTTCAACACAAACTATAACTGTTTTTTTAGAAATGTTTAATGAGATTTAAAAAAGAATCGAACTACAACTAATTGTTGTTTAAAATAAGTCTCCGCGACCTAATAAAATCTACAACTAAGTTTGTAAATAAATAATTTGGGAAATCTCCGGATTTTCCTAATAATTGGGGGATTTTACTCACTTTCCCAAACTAAAATATATATAATATATATATTTTACAAACTCAACTTTCCCAAATCTGAATATAATATATATTTTACCAACTCAACTGCAGTGGTTCTTTGTAAGGTGGGGTTACAAAAAATAATAAACAAAACAATAATTAATAAAATTAATTAAAACCTAATACAAAATCAATATTTACAATTTACAAGAATTAAAATAATATACATTTTGTACATTTTAGCCAAGGCAGTACAAATCTTCAAACTTCGCATAAGCATAATTTGCAAACCATGCATCCAAATGAGATGAAACAAGAACTGATGGAAAGCTATTGAAAAATCGAATGCAATGAAATAATGAGAATAAAAATAATCAGAAAATAAAAATATCACAAAATTGTCACACATTTAACCAAAAGAAAATATTAAAGAGAGTTTTAACCAGAATTTATTTAGAGGGTCATCGTTATTATTATGAAGATAATACGTTAAAAATGGGGGCCGTTGTAATTTCACCACAAAAAGTTCCTAGATACAAATTGAATTTCATCCATATTCATCCCCTACCTTATAAACTCTAGAGCAAAAATCTTTATGGGAACAAAAATTGGCAGCTTATATGGTGGTAATTCACAACCATAAACTTTGATTTCTCTAAAATGTTGATATAAGTACCAATCTCACACCTTTGATTGTTCATTGAGATGCAAAATCATTTTAATGTCTGCAGATATTCTTATAATTACGTCACTGCTAAGGAGACATAGTGACAAATATAAAAATTGGTCTGCAAAATCACTGAAAGAATATTCTTCTGAATTTCTCCTAACCAATGAAGTCCAACGAATGATAGGTTGTGACTTTCCCTATGAATCAAGATTTTGGAGAGGAATTTTGAATCTTTCAGACTGTTGGTACAAAAATAAATACATCAATATTGATTGATGATTGAAAGACCCCTTTGCACTAAATTTTAGGAAATGTTCATGGATAATATTTGAAATAAATTGGCTAAAATTAAAAATGACAGAGGGTTTTTTACCAAATGAAAATACTGACAGAAATCTTAGGATGACTTCATCAACCCATTGATCACTTTGGTAACCCAAGAGACAACAAACCATAAAAATGACATGTCTAGACATTTCAGGATAGATTGCTAAAGAATATGGTGGATTGGTTCGAGGGAATTCTGAACCTTTAGGCAAAAGTGACTCAAAGATATGGGCTCGTTGCTGGAAAGTAAAATTTTGATAAATTTCCATCAGCGAATCAACTGAGAAGGGGTGAAGATAACTCTGAGGGCTTATCTGTAGGGCTTGACAAATCGATTATGGAGTTATGGACAATAGAACTTCATTATTTCGGGAAAATATGGCTCTTCGACTTGGTAGATAACGACTTTCACACTAGGTAATGAATTCAGGGAAATGATGAGTTTGAGGGAAGACAAATTAGGGTAATATGGATTCCCAGAGGTTGAGTTGATCACTGACATTTTCAAACTTCTGAAATTCCCAATTATATAATCCATACAAGTCAAATTCACACTTAGTTTCTATGATTTTGAACTAGGTGTCTACTAGGGGGAATTTATCCAAATCAAGGTTAGGGGGAAGCATAGGATTTTTAACAAAGATCTTAGATTTCCCTTTCTAACTGGCCATTTTGAAAATAAAAAGAGAATAGGGAATTTAAAAATACCCAGTAACCTATGTCCACAGGGCCTTGGATAGATGGTGATCATGTTCTCTATTAAGACACTCCTTGATGTGAAGTCACCGGGTCAATTCCCGACCCCTATTGGGGTGATAATATCGGACAAATGTAGTCTTACTGAGCTTAAAAGAAAAGGTCCATGGGGCCTTGCATAGACGATGATTGGGTGCTTGTTAAGGCACTCCTCGATGTGAAATTACTAGTTTAATTCTCTGCCCCGATATATTGGACATGATGAAGATGTAGTCCCACCAAGATTACAAAAAAAAGTCCATTGGGTCTTGGATAGACGGTGATCAGGTGCTCTGTTAAGGCGCTCCTTGATGTGAATTCATCGGTTCAATTCCCTACCCCAATCAGGGTGAGACATGATGAAGATTTAGTCCTTCCAAGCTAACAAAAAAAAAAGACCTCGGTAACCCGCTAACCAATAGGGGTTGTCGACTGCATAATTTGAAAGTTTGTTATTACTGAGCAATTTTGTAGATGCTGGACAATTGTAAGAAACTGATATGACTAACAAGGTTGATAGGGTTTATCAGAATAATTTTTAAATAACCATTATTGGTGTTAATTCTTAGTGCATCACTAATTTAGTATTGGAACTTTGGCGTGATGGAATAAATGACCACAATGGTTAATTTACCAACTTTATCAAAAAAATAGCGGGGGTCATTTTGGCGATTAAGATGACGAAAGTGTTAAGTTGGAGGGGGTGATAACGGTGGGAGAAGTGGGTGGAAAAGTGGCATGCCGAGGGAGAGGGGGGGTGGTTAGTGGTGGTAAGTGGTATATGAGGGGGCGGGGGGGGGGGGGTCTCCAACATCTCTTAAAAGAATTTGACACGTCATGGTGAATGGTTTTGTATAAAGCAGTTTTGCAGAACATGCCACCCCCCCCGTTGTTAATGGTCGAGAGTGCCGGGGGGGGGGGTTCCCATAATGCTTTATTGAACATTGGTTTTAGTGGCTTTGCTTTGGAGCGTTAAACACTTCTTGGATGATAACTTCGTTGGCGGTAATATTTCAAAAGCATTTCAACAAATTATTTGCGCCTATACTAATTTAAAGCAACATTTTAACATATGCTCAACTTTATTACAAAATGCTAATACAATTAACTTATTTTTTTGTTTTGAAAACTATACAATTTAGAAATAAATTGCATAGGTAAAAAGAAGTTACAACATTGACTCCATCTGGGGACTGCTTCTCCTTGCGAGAAATAGAGAACATGTAAATCCATGTGCCATCTCCTTGGGATGTGGAATCATTGCTATAGAAAAATCACACTTGCTTTGGAAATAAAACAAGCTGTTTTATTTACAATCATGATGATAGAAACTTACTCAGTATTGGATATAATGCTTTAATTATTGCCCATTGATTGGCAATGAGAAATATTCTCCCTCCAAATTTTGAAGAATGAAAGTATTGCCCTTTGAGTTCTGCAATGTTGAATGGTTGCAACTAGAGATTGTCAAAATTTCCATGTTTTCCTCTTTTTTATCTTCTTGCATCCCATCTTAAAACTAAGTCTCCATGTATGAAATATCTTTCTATGGCCTTTCTACCAAACAAACGTTTCATCTTGTCTTGATATAGTAGGAGTTTGTGTTGAACTTATTCTTTGTCTTTATTGAGTTCAATAATTTGATTAATCCTATTTGAGAATCATCAATTTATTCATAAGAATCCTGCAAAAGTTTCATGACTGGAAATGCTAATTAAGTAGGGAAAATAGCTTATGTTCCATAAAAAAGTTGGAAAGGAGATTTACTAGTGGATCTTTTAGATGAAACTCTGTTTTCCCAAATTACATATTTCAAATGACTGTCCCAATTTCTTTTATGATTTGCTAGCACCTTCTTAATGACTTTAATCAGACTTTTGTTTAATGATTCTACTAATCCATTCTCCCGTGGATAAAAAAGTGTAGAATGATTTAATGAAATTTGATATTTTTGACAAAACTCAATCATTTTAATGGAACTAAAAGCTTGAGAATTATCTGTAACTATTTGTCTTGGACAACTAAATTTGGACAAGATGTTTTCTTCAATAAACTTCATGACCACATAATTAGTTGCATTTTTCACATGAATAACCTCCACTCATTTTGTAAAGTAATTAGTTGCTATAAGAATCCACCTGTGTTGATTGTTGGAAGAAGGGACTATTTCACCAATAAAGTATAGACCCCAATGCAAGAAGGGAGCTTCAACTGAAACTGGAATGAGAGGAAGAACAACTAATCTTTGCCTTCTTGCAAAAAAATTGACAAGGAATAGAACTTCATACCTTTGAACCAACTTGTGCAAACAACTTTGGCCAATAGAATCATGCTATGAGTATCTTATGTGTTGTTTCTTTTCAAGCATAATTCCCTCCACATACTCCTTCATGAAATTGTTCAATTACCCCATCTGTTTCACTTTCAGTTAAACACAATAAAAGGACATTCAATGGGTCCTTCCAATATAGATTTGAATTTACTATACATTATTTCATTGCTTTGAGTTTAAGAGATATGCATTAATTTCTAGTGAACCTAAGAGGATATTCAAAATCTCGAAGAAAATGTACAACATCGTTATACCAATCTTATAATAATATTTTTTTTATCAATATGCAAAGGAATTGGTGCAGGTGTTGAGCTAGTAGAAGGTTCTTGTGTATTCTTCTCCTCTGAAATAGAAGAAGGTTCTTACGGATTCTTCTCCTATGGATTATATGAAACTTGCATAATTGAATTGATGCCCAAGACTTTACAATTTGATTCTGCCAATAACTTAGCCAGACCTTGTCCCTTGACTAGTTTTGTTAGGTTGATATACAAATCAGACTCTAATATTTTAGCAATCCATCTCCCCCTTTTCCCATCTGTATCAGGTTGAGTCAACACTATTTTTACTGCATTGTTAGGTACATAAAAAACTATAGGAGAATTCAAGACATAAATTCTAAAAGCTTTCAAAGCTTCAACTAAAGCATAGGTATGTTTTTCAATTATATCATACTTTAGTTCTTCATCTCTGATAACTTTGCTAAATAAAGCAATTGGATGCTCATAATAGTCTTCATTTTTCTGCAATAAAATCGCTGCTATTATGGTGTTTGAAGCAAAAGAAAAATATTAAAGAGATTTAAATAATCAGGACTTGCAAGCACTGGTGATTCTGAAATTTCTTTCTTAATCTGAGAAAATGAAAATCTATCTTGTGCGTTCCATTTGAATTCATGGTTTTTCTTAATCATATATATAATATCCTTAACAATCTCAACATAATTAGCTATGAACCTTCTTAAAAAAATTATTTTCCCTAAAAATTATTGAATTCTTTGTTCAGGGTAAGCTTATTAACTGGATTGTTGAGACGTTTCTAAGATCAATTGTTACTCCTCCTTTTGAAATGATATGTCCTAACAATTTCCCTTCCTTCATGGAAAATAATGATTTTTTTCGATTGAGGGAAATTCCAAATTTCCTGCATCTTTCAAAAAAAAAATCCTAAGTGTTTAAGTTGTTGTGCATATGATTCTGTAAAAACTTTAAGATCATCAAGATAAATTTCCATGAACTTATTTGTTTCTCCCACAAATGCTAAGTCCATGGCTCTATGAAATGTTTCCCCTGCATTTGTCAAAGAAAAATGCATTTTAGTGAACATGAAGGTACCCCATGGTGTAGTGAAAGATGTATTTTCTCTGTCTTCTTGAATGACCAATATGTGATTATATCCAGAAAAACCATCTAACATTGAAATCTTGTTAGAACTTGTTACTCTTTTGAGCAATTGATCCATCTTTGGTAGTGGATAATTATGCTTCAATGACAACTTGTTCAAATTTCTAAAGTCAACACGTAGTCTAATTTCTCCGTTCTTTTTCCTAACAGGAACCAGATTAGCTATCCATTCAAAATATCTTAAGGGAACAATAATTTTTGCATCTAGCAATTTCTTTACTTCTTTCTCTATAATTGGCAACAAGATAGGATTGATTCTTCTTAGTTTTTGTAGAAATGGTTTAGCTCCTCCTAGTTTCAAAGGAATTTTATGCTCAATAATAGTTGTATCATAAGTTTTCAAATCTTCATATGACCATGAAAATACATCTTTGTATTCTTTGAACAACTTGATATATTTATCACTGATATCTTGTGACAAATTGCTGAGATTTTTATATCTCTTACTTCTTCTGTAGTCCCAATATTGCAATCATCTATATTTTCTCGCTACGAGTTTGACATTGAAAGTCTTGAAACATCATTATGATCAAACAATTTATCAAGAGGAGCTAGTACTTTAGGAATATAGTTATTAGACGACTGTATTATATCACGATCACTTTTTTTTCTTTCAAATTTGCATCTAAATCAACAACACTTTCTTTTACCAATACACTATTTTTTTCTTCAATATGTGAGCAAGAAAACTTCTCAATAGTTTGCAAAAAATCTTTCAATTGTTCATCATCCTCAAAAACTTGCTAGTGTGTTAAGTTATCAGGGATAGAAGGTCCGTACTTACCTTCGATTTGGTACTGCAGTTGTAGGGAATCTGGAATTTTAAAAGTATTGGTAGACACAACCAAGGAATCCACGTGCATGTTGTCTTCTCTTGGTATAGCTGAGATAGTAAAAGCTTGAAAATAATTCTCCACATAGTCCCATGCCTCATTTCTGTAAGCTTTTAATCTAGGATGTTTTGTTTGACATAGATTTCTAACTTGTTTGGCTATCAATTATGAATCACCAAACACGGTTAAATTTTGCACCTTCATTTTCTTAGCTAACTATAATCCCAATATTAGAGCTTCATATTCTGCCACATTATTAGTGACTTTAAAATCTAATTTGAAAGATTGAGTGATATTTTTCTTTTCAGGTGAAATCAAAACAATCCCGGCTCTAGCCCCATCTCTAGAGAAGGCTCCATCAAAGTACATTTTCCACACATCATTTTTTGAAGACTGAGGAACACTTATAGTGTCTTCAATTATGTATTGTACATTGCATTCATCATTTACTGCTAAAAAAATCACCCTAAATATTGATCAATGGCATATATAGGGTGATTTACTGCTTGATTAACATTACACACAATATTTATAAATCACACTTCTCTATACAATCTTAAATTCTCTCCTCCATAAATAGGGATGGTAGCTGATGAGCCTAGGTATTGCAACAAGAATGTTGCAAATCCCAGGGCTACCAACTTTACTTATCAACCTGAGGTTCATACAAACTTGGAGATGATAGTGCTATATGCACAAGTACAAGTGAAGGCACCGCCTGTTGTCACTGCTCATCTGGCAAGAGACCCCAGGGGTTCCAAACCAGACTTCTATAGGGTCAGAAGAAGCTTAACTCTTTGATGGAAGAAGAGAAAATCTATCCTAAGGGAGAGCTACTTCTACTGTAGTATTGAAAAAACATCATGTAATGATAAACCACACCATAATCTAACTAACCAATTAAATAGTTATGCTAAGCAGAATTGGTAAAACAATCACTAACCTAAGGCTACTATCTAAGTTGCATAAGTAAAAAAACATTAAACTAGACTAAGGTGCAGCAAAGAAACTTAGGCTAAATCGGGTTTCAAGCGGAAAAAGCAATCAGAGGTCGAAATCAATGGAAAGCAGACGTAAGGACGCAGTAGTGCATAGGGACCGTTGGATCGATCAATGAACAGAAGATGGACGGTGGAGACCTTATCGTGGGGCTTAAGTGAATAAATGGATGAATGGGGTTGATGAATAGGATGAATGGCGAAGATTGTATTGCGAGGAGTTAAGTGAGTGGATGGACGAATCAAGGTAACAAAGGAGATAAATGGCCGAGATCTAATCGCAGGGATGAGTCAAGAGATTGACAGACAAGGTTAATAGGAGTGATGAACGACTGAGATCTGATCGAACGGGTGAAGTCAAGAGATGGACGACATAGATCGTATCGCGGGAAAAAGAAACATGCGGAAATTATGGCGCGGGTTTCTAAGGTGGTAAGTATTATCTTGCACGCCCTTCAGGCTGTAAGCAGTGTTTTGAAATTTCATGCAATTAGCCTTACTGCGTGACACGTAGCACGTGAAGACCACTTTTCTCGCATGCTCTCGGGCAGACAACATTCGTGCACTAATCCGCACGAGATTGCGTGATAGCCATTGGATCAGGCTAAGCTAGTTGGCGATCGACCAAGCTAGTTGGCGATCGGCTAAGCTAGTTGGCGATCGGCCAAGCTAGTTGGCAATCAGGTGATGCGATAGCCGTTGGATCAGGTGAGGAAGATCAACGGTGGGGACTTAAAGATGATAAAGTGAGTGGAAAACTTCACACAAGGCAGCAATTAGAGAAAATAATGAATTGGACAGTGATTGTGAACGTTTATTGGTGATCGAACGGTGAGGAAGCGATGCATGAGGAACGTGATGAAGGCGGTTTTAAACGAAAACGATAGAGAAAACTAGCGTGGGTGAACAAATAACTGCATCAAAAAACGAACTCCATAGCTCATGCGAGAACTAGAAACCTGTGTTTTTGGGGTTGCTGAAGGGTCCCTTCCTCAAGTCATGGTCCTAGAGGGAGGAGATGAGGCCGAGACGCCTGCGCACAACCTGATAGTGATCTTTTTCCTCTAACTAACCTGTGAACTGAAAGAAGGCATAAATTGAAGTAAACTACAACAAATGCAGCTATTGAAGAAAATGAATAGGAAAACCATGAATAATCTACGCTATATTGCTGTAATGAAAGTGCAACTACTTAAGCAAATAAATAGTGAAAACCATAAGGCTACTTAAATGAATGAGCAGAAAATGATGAAACTACTTAAGTAAATAAACAGAACAGAACTCTATGCTAGCATACATGTACAATAAAGAGGAGATTTGGCTACTTGGGTCGGGCCCTAACCCAAGAGCTTCAACCCTCGGAGTTAACTCAGAGCTGGCTTAAACATAACTCATTCTTATTATAAAAACCATGGATTATAGAACAAACTGTCACAAGTATTTGCAGCTCAGAAATAAAATAGAGTTTTACAATAGAAGTCCAAATCCTACTGAGGTCCTCAACCTCTCTATTTATACATGGAAGTCTCTAACAACTTTCTTCCCACTAGGGAGGCTTGGCCTCTAATTCAAGAAAAACTGGTTTATGTCCTTTTCACTTGCTTGGTTGTCTTCTAGTCTTCAAAGTAATGGCTATTTGCACTCCGAGATGGTGAAGGAATATTCGAATAGAGGGGTAGTAAATGAGGAGTATTTTCCTCCTATAATTACTCTCCCTTGTCCCATTCTAGTTTTACCAAGGTCTTTGCCATAGTTGTTACCGGGAATAGTGTCCACTCGGAGCTGCTATTCCCACTAAGACTAGTAGCTATCTTAGAAACAAACAAGTAAAGTCTACTTTCGCTTTCCTTTATGAAAATAGATAAGATTGGAACAAAGGACACCAACCTTAGTCTTGCGCTTGGTTTCCTTGCTTGATTCCTCTCCTTCCTGATAAATCTTTTCCACTTCTTCTTCGTTTGCCCAGCTTCAAAGATCACCTGTGGAATCAAAGCAGCATACTACTATCGAAGAATAGAGATCTGTATTCATAAATAACATAGGACCAGATATGTGTTAACCATACAAATGCATATACAATCAAACATACAAGAATATGGAGGAAAACTTGAATATCTTTATTAATATCAAGAAAAGCAAGAGGATTACAACCAATAGTTCTAACCCAGCATCATCCTCCAGCAAGAAAGCCCTTCTTCACCTCAAGTAAAGCTTAGATCACCCAACACTATGAAGTTTCACCAAAAAACCAACAACACTTCTCTACAAGATACAAAATTCCAACCTTTGGATCTCTGTGATAAGGGATCCATATATAGATGATTGTAGGGAGTTGAGTCATCTTCTGGGGTTTTGATTAGTGTCCTCTCTTTGATAGTTCTTGATTCCACATGGAGACTGATGATCTCTTACTCATCCCTGGTCGAAAATAGAGAGGCAAGTGTTAGAGGGGAAGCTTCTGGAAGATTCCATGATCTTCCACCTCTCAAATTATCCCTGCCATTTGTCCATTCTCACCCATCGCACCCTATAGAGGGGCCATTCAGTATGCATCGCACCTTGTACACTAGGAAGGTGATATGCATCGCACCCTCTGCACTGGGTATTTAGTATGGTCCAGTTTTGACCATTTCTAAGTAGTTTTTAGTGGAGAACTCCTAGGAGATGATGTAATCAGTTGACCTTCTTCCTTTAGGTAGTGAAGCAACACTTTTAGGGACTTATGAGCCCTCAGTTTATGGACATTTATGATTGGGGTTGCAGTGCCCAAAAATGTCTATAACAATTCCCTCATTAATATCATAGTACTTTAACATTTCAAGGAACTCAATATTGCATGGAGTACCTTCATAGCTAATCCCATATTCACTCATGCATCTACTGAAAATATTCAAAGCATCCCTTCAGTATCTCATCCATCCACCTCCATTCCTCCATCTTAGCCCATACATCGTTCATCCTCATCTGATGAATCAGCCACACCATCACCTCCATCATCATGATTTCATGAGCCTACTCAGTCACCTAGTAGAGATAAAGGCAGAGAGCAAGAGCGCATGGAACATGATGAGATTAGTAAGCCTAAAGGGGATGGTTCGGGTACTTTGGAACATACCTATTAGAGAGGGCATAAGCAAGTGTTTTCCCTAGAAATTGTGGGAAGGGACTTGCCTTCTTCATCAGCAAAGTAGGTATAGAAGGGCAAGGAAAAAGTGACAGAGGCAGAGATTCAATAGGAGAAGGACCTCCATGAGATAGAGCAAGATTTTAACTTAGTTGACCTGAAAGAGAATGAAGCACCCATAGGGAAACTCTAGGTAAATTTGCAGAGGGAAAAATATATCATCACATACTATGAGCAGGAAAACAAGAAGTTAGAGACCAAACATGATCTCATGGAAATTCAGCTCATCAAGGCAAAGAGGAAGGCTGAAAAGGCTAAAGCCTTATTTGATCAAGCATATGGAGAATATAGTGATCAGCTGGAGGAAAAGGTGCCAAGAAAGAGGCCAAGGACTAGAGGCCTAAAGAGAGCTTTGGATCTAGAAAAACAAAAGGAGGCTGAGCTAGCCAATGAGCTCACCCTAAATGAGCAATTTTCCAAAATGGTAAATGAGAACTGGGAGCATTGGCTTGAGAGGGTGAACACCCATCTTGAAGGCCTCTTAGACAAGGCCAAAAGAGACATTGACCTTCAAAGAAGGATGGAAAAATAGTATTGCCGAAGAAACCAAATAGCAAGGGCAAAGCTCAATGCTGCTAGGGCAACAATTGAAGACCTAACTCACCATGAGGAGAAGAAGAAGCTAGATATACTTGCATGGGCTTCACTCCATGCCTAGCCACCTCATACATCATCTTCTTGAACAATTTTTAAGACCCTTGGCTAAATGTTTGTCATCTTGCTTTTCCTGTCTTTTAAAGGAAATTTTTATATCACTAGTTTGGTCAAACGTGCAGCACCTTAGGTGATGCACACTTTTTGGAGGCACTTTTTGGAGGAATGGCCACAACCATTGGATTCATAAGGACCAAGACATCCAAGAAAACCATGTTTCCAGCCCTGGAAAGCAAAAACGATGGGTGAAAAAGGAAATAAACCACCTAAAAATCATGTTTCCACCTCTTTTCTGGACAAGGCATTGCGTGTTGGAGTAGTCTTGGGAGAATGGAAATTTGGAGTGGATAATCAAGCCCATTTTGAAAACCAAGGGTAGATTTCGAAACTAAACATGATAAAATTTCCAATTAGCTATCATGGGCTAGTTTTGGACATCAAGAAGGCATGTAAAAGTCAACTTGAAGATGGCGCTGGCGTTGTGCGTTTCACACTGGTGCTATGCATTTGACAGTCAGCCTACATTTTCACTGTTTCTCTCCAAATTGATTTTTACCTATGGGAAATTAGTGTTTTACTGATTAATTGATAAGTATGATGTAATTATTATGTTTTTACTGTTACCTAGGGTAAATACATTAGGTAAATGGCCTTTATGACTTGTAATGAATCAGTTCACTTAAGTTAGGGATGAGTCACTTTGACCACCCTACACTCTAGCTATCAGTTCAGTTTTTGTTGTAACTTCTCCTCCTCTCATGGATTCGACCCCTGAGGCTAGGATGAGTTGGTTTTGAGGCCTATATCTTGTAACTTTTCAGTCATTCTACAGGTTGGACTCCATTGGATATTTTATTCATGTTTTAGACATTAGCATGAAATATATTGGATGAGTTGCAGCTATTTTGATGAGATTCTTGTGGCATGGTATTTTGATATTGTTTATTCTTTAGTTTCATATGTATGAATGTTTTGTACCTTCCATGATTCATTTCACTCTAAGTATGTTTGATTTTCAAGGTGTGAAATGCAGACATCATCTTGTATGCTCTGTTTTGGGAAAATCATCATAGATTGTTTCATTTCTTTAGTTTAAAAATAATTCATGATCCTCATACTCTTTTTAGCCCCTCACTAATATAAGCCATCTCATCACTATACTACCAAGTGCTAAAGTAACTTTCCTACCTTGCCCCATCAGATGTCTACAATTCTAATTCTCTTTTGCCCTGACCTAGTTCACTCTCTGACTTAATTCACTCATTCAGTGACTACCCCAATCAAAAATCAAATCAAACAACCTTGAGCTACTATACCTAGCCTAAAACGCTAATCCATCCAACCCTCTTAGCTGTGATTCTTTGGAGAAATCCTCTCCAGCTTGGTAGGGCTAGCTACCAAGTCAAAAGGTTGGTCTGTGGTTACCTCAGCTAGACTCTTCCTCAGCCTTAGAGATCCAAAGGAGTGATAACATATTGGTGCCATTGCTGGGGAACGAAAGCTTCATTTTCCCTGGCTGTACGACTAGTTTTCATTGGATTTTGGTCCTCTGGATGATGGGACTGTTAGAGTCGGTCTGGTCAGTCCTCCATCAGAGATCAAAACTCTTTATGCATTTCATGTTTAGGTGTCCCACTCCATTCACCCAACTGCATTCCGTTAGGGGCATGCCATAATTTGATGGAGAAGGTCATGCTAGTAAGTCCCCCTCATGTCTGGCTCCTGCTAGCTCAGGTCTTTTGTCAATAGTCATCAAAGCCCATTACAGTCAAGGTTTGGTCCTTTAAAGGACAAAAGTCATTTTCTATGTCCAAGTCTAGGGATTCATCAACTTGGTATTTGAACATGTCCAGTAAAGCCATGCAGACTAGAGTGAGGCCCTTACACAGTTATGATTCAGAGAGCTTCATCATCATGTGGATAGACTTCGACTCTTCTTCAAAACTCAGTTTTGAAGAAAATTCAAATAGTGTCATTTATGACAAAATTTTCAAAAAAGTCGTCAGTTGATTTCTTCAGATGCAGTCATGGTTTCCATGGCCAAATGTCCTGTCATGCAATCCCTACAAAGAGTGCTAAAAATTTCATTATTTGAGCTAAAATTTCAAAGGGAAAGTGAAAATCAGTGTGTTTTAAAGTTAGTGAAAAAGTGCCAAACACAACATTAGAAAAATGGGTTTTCAAGGAAGCAAAAATTAAACCCATCTCTTCCAAGGCTATATATACAAGTTTTCATCAAAACGAAAGGCATTGTGCTAATCCAAGCCTTGGAGAAACATTGCAAAAGTGTGAGTGTGCAATCGTGAGGTTTGAGTGAGTTTGAGGCGGTTTTAGAGGGCGCGACGCATATACCCAGGAGCGCGGCACACACAGAGCCTGCCCACAGTTGAAATTTTCCAAAGGCACGGTGCATACCCAAGGCACGGCGCACACAGACAAGGGGCCGAAACAAGTGCCCAATCACTTCCAAATTTTGGTGAAGCCTATAAAATTGAGAGGTAGGCCTTATAACATCACTTGCTCGTCAAATTTTATCAATGATATGGTGTTTATAGAGATGTTTGAATGTCATCAAAATGCATAAAGTCAACCATAAGAAATCACCAATAAAAATGATGGCTATGATTGCTAAAGTGTGTTGTTAGTGCCAAGGTTCCTTTCCACCCATCATTTTCCTCCCACCTATCATTTTTCCCATCCTCCCTTTCTCATTTTGCCTAATACCCCTGCCCTAAATTACTATCAAACCCTCTCCCATATCCCTCCATTGTTTGGTCAACATGACACCCCAAAACCTACCTTGTTAAAACCCCAAACCCTACCCTATCAAAATACCCAAACTCCTCCCATATCCCTAACAAATTTCTTCCTATAACCCCTATTCCCATTACATCACTCCCTTCCTAATACTCCCTATTTCATTGTTCCCCTTGGTGACAGATATCACAAAGGAATCCAGCCTCACACCATCATCAAAGAGCAGCCTAATCACAGTCCATACTGCAGTCATGACATCACAACATTCGTCAGAGAATGAGATGGAGACACAGAGTGACTCATTCTCAGAAGATCAGGCTCCCAGGAGACATCACAAGAGTGGTAAACATGTCAGGGATGAGCCCACTACCCTCACTGAATGACAAGCATGCCCTCTTGCCATGTCATGCTTCCAACACCTATCATGTTTTAAATTTTGTCAAAGGGTGGCAAATGTTAGAGTTCATCATGAGTTGACTAGTCTATTTGTGCTTCATCTACATGGAGGTCATTCTATCTTGGCTGGGGTCACTTTCACATTGACACTCGAAGGTATATCAGTGGAAACAGGTATACCAAATGTTGGAGAACAGTGGCATAAGAAGAAGAAGGTGGATAGGCAACACTATGAGCCTTACATCAAGGCCAGATTCTTGAGCTAGCTCACAAGAGTCTTTCCCTTCAGATACTTGAAAGATGAGTATGCTCCACTCATGAGATTGATCATGAAATACTTCAGCTGTGAGGGGAGGTTCTCTCGACTATATGCCTATCACATCCGATTGCTCATGCACTTCACTAGGGTGAGGATGATGAACCTCCCATTTTTCATATGCAGGAACATAGAGAGGATGAACACCTTCATGCTGCATAAGACCCCTCAGTAGCAACTTAATAGTGTGTTTCACTTTGCTCTTATCCAGATTTTGGTAGATCATCAGTTGGTATTGCAGGGCATTGCTTAGGAGGACTTCATCTCCCGTGACTTTTTCAGCACATCACAGGTACTATCCGAGCCAGAGCAGGAGATGGGTGGTCCTTCTCATCATCATGAGCACCATGAGACCACTACCATGCCAGTCTTTGTTACATATCAGAGAGGCAGTAGGCACTTGTTTGCAGCAGCAAAGCGAGTGTTATCTCCACCCAAGGTGGAAGGGGCCTCGCTTCCGGCATCAACGACACAAGTACTGGACAAGGGCAAGAAGCCCGTGCATGATGAGGGGCCATCAGGTGTACAGGGGACCGATGTCATCCTCACTCAGGATGATGAGGCAGAGGCGGAGAATGCCCAACTTAAGATGACCATTCAGGAGCAGGACATAGAGATCTAAGACTTGGTACTCAATGTGGAGAGGGCTAGATGGATCATCAAGTATCTGGAGCAGAGGAACAAGCAGCTTGAGGACCAGCAGGCAATCATGGAGCTGCAAAGCAATCATGAGAATCGACAAGCTGCCCAACAAAGGAGGATCGAGCTCACTACCTTGGAGCAAGAGATCAACAACGACCGTGAGTCATGGCTAGAGCGGGTCAATATCTACTTGGAGGGACTATTGGAGAAGGCAAACAGAGACAAAACCATATTGAGGAGGATGGTTTGTCATTACAGGGCACAAAACATGAGTGCAAAGGCCCGAATAAGGAGCTTGAAGGCCAAATTGAGTAGAGAAATAAAAGAGGAAAAAGAGCAAGATCGGCTTCGAATTTTGGCTGAAGCTTCTATGGCCTAGTATAGTGCCTCTTAGAGAACCTCCAGCTCAAATTTCAAGAAATTTGGGACAATTTTGGTCACATGGAAATTTTTTGGCACAAACACGGGTTTTTTCTCTATACGCGTCGCGCCACCGGTGTGGCGCGTAGGATTGGGAGCTGCAAATGAGAAATGGTTTGCATTTTTGGATTCAACATGAAAAATCATGACTACTGGCAATTGGGCAAGAAATTTGGGCATGATTTGAGTCTCCAAGAGGTCAAAAACACCTAAATAATGGCCTCACTACCCTTATTTTGACACGCAGGAAGCAGTATTGGGAGAATGAAGATTTGGAGGGGAAAATGAGCTCTAAATTAAAAAATTCCACTTGGGTTGGAAAGTAGACAGGACAAGCTTTCCAACAAGCACACTTGGGCACATTTTTGACTCCTGCAAGTGCCTCAAATCTGGCCTCGAAGTGGCACGACGCATATAGGAAAGGGCACGGAGCATATAGGAAAAAAGGCCCAAACTGCCTCTGTTTCGCGAAATTTCGCTTCCCAACTTTTCATAAGTGGGCCCTCTCATCTATATTTCATTTTTCGGCACCATAGGTGGTATTTAAAGTACTTTCACTCTAGATCGGCATCTATCCAAGTGGCAAAGGAAGGCAAAGGGTCACCCAAGCCATTTGTCATGTTTGTGGCGCTGCACCTGTAGCTGATGTTTGGCTCTCCACCTTCATTTTGTAATGATTCGAGTAACTCCCCAACCCTTGGGTGTTCTATCTCTTCATGGCACATTCTATATATTGTTATGCAAACTATTTGCAAAGGGTTGGTTGGCTTGTAACTTCTGGGAGACTGTGGGAAAGAAACTCTGTTTCTGCATTGTATATTTTTTACAGAGGATTAATGAAAGGCAAGTGGCTCTGTTTCATGAGATTCATGTGGTTGTGAGTGTAGAAAATGTGTCTCTTATGTTTCTTATGTATCCTTGTTATGTTTCATAGTTCATTTCATATTCATTTCCAGTGAAATTTTCTAAGTTAGCTAAGGTAGAATTCAATTTTATTGCTCTGCCTGTGGAAATTTCATGTTCCAGTGTTTCATTCTTCTATTGAAAAGGATTCATGTTGTCCATGCCCTTTTCACCCTCTTAATCACTCTCTCCATTCCGCACTATCTTAAACTAAATTGCTAGGGCTTTCCGCCTATCTTGCCTCATGAAGTAATCTGTGCCTTTGTATTAAGTTCTCTGTTCATTGAGGTCCATTGGTCCCATACCATCCCAGAAACACAGTCATTCATAAAAATCATTTCTTGTATCCATATTCACTTACTAGCCTAAGATAAATAGTTCGTTGTAAGTCATCTCAGGCCATTTTGTTTATCTATTCACTGAGTGTAACTCAGAGAGAGCCCTCTCCTGTTCTGGTAGGGCTAGCTACCAGACTGAGCTTGGTTTGTGGTTACCTTGAATTTTGCCTTCCTTCAGCCTAAGGCGGATTTAGGTGCTAACATAGTGGCAACTCCACTTGGGACCAAAATCAATCCCCTTGTTTCTTAATAATTCTAAGCTTCCGGATGATAAGTTTAGGATTTGATAGGCTGAGTAAGGTTGGTTGTGTCCTTTGATTTTTCTCAATAGCACGTTGGCTTCTAGAAGATACACCAGAGCTAATCCAGATCCTGACCCTCTGCACATCTATGAAAATCCCAATTTGATTTCAAGAATTTGTCGTCAAGAAAGCTCTATATCACCCGTGCTCAAATCCCATTCATGCCTGGACGTTTTTGAGTATATTGAAGAGCTAGAGTTTGATGAGCAGTTTGAATTATCGTTGTTCGAAACCAAGTCCGAAAGAGCAGTTGACTTAACTGTCCACAATCCACAGTGTCTTGTAGACTTGGAGATGGAAAGGGCTAACCGGTCTATTGATAACTACATAGTAGCTTGGCTTCAAACTCCAATTGCTAGTCCCTTAAAAACTGTGCACACTCCTCCAACACCTCCAAGGACAAATCCGCCAAGAGTGATGGCTGCTCGTTATACACCTCTTGTTTTGCCTCAAGTTTTAGATGATATGCCTGTAGATTACCAAAGCAAAATCCCATTTTTTTATGGCACTCCTAATGGCATCACTGCTCAACAACATGTGGACAGAATGGCAGACTTCTATGAACTTCATGAGATCGATGCAGAGAATGTGGCAATGAGACTCTTTGTACAGACATTTGCAGGTGAAGTGAGGAAATGATTTAGAGGTTTGCCGGCTGCTCGTATCGCTACCTTGGCTGACCTACAAAGACAATTTTTAAACCGCTGGGAAGTGAAGAAGAATCCTCTTCAAATTCTGGCCGAATATGAGTAAATCAAAAGAAACGCTGGTGAGTCGGTCCAAGATTATTGCACTAGATTCAATATAGTTTATAATGAAATTCCAGATAATCTAAGGCCACCTGTGGGACTAGCCATGTTGAAGTTCCCGGATGGTTTTGATGCTGACATGGCTTATCAATTGAGAGAAAGAAAACCGGCCACAATGGAAGACATGCAGAAGATAGCGGTCAATGTTGAAGCAAATCTGTTAACCAAGAGAGCTAGAGCAAAAGCAGAGAAGAAGGTCACTGCAAAGGAAGAATCTTCCTCAGTAGATTAGCTACTTCGGAAGGTAGAGTAGATGCTTGAAAGAGTGAAACTTGACAAACCGAAGCCACAAGTTAGAAATCCTAACTTCCGTGGCCAGCAACAACCACAGTATAGAATAAGACAGAGAGATCAGCGAGCTCAAGAGCCGATTGCACAACCGCCAGTACAGACACCTTTGCAGCAAAACTTTGTGCATGGACCAAAATTAGATGAGGACGAGAATGTAATAGGCGAAGAAAATCACCTCTTTACTCCTGATGATTTGCCTATTTATCTCACTGAAGAGGAGGAGTATGTAGATAATTCAGCTGCACACAAAGATGTAGATTTCATTCTAGCAAGCGACACTGTCTTGGAGGAGGAATCAGATGAATACCAAAGAGGCTACATGAATGCTTTGTCAGCCCAACAACAACGATATTCACTTAGAAACAGAGATGTGCTGGTCATACCCATTCAGAAAAAGAAGGATGTTGAAGTGTCAAAGAATGATTCAGCAACCACACAAAGGAAAGGAAAGGAGGCAGTTGATCTGGAGAGCAGCAAATCACCATCAACAGAACAATCACATGAGCAAGTTGCATCGAAAGAAAAAGAAAGGAAAGAAGTCCCAGTCAAAGAGGTAGAAAAGATTCCCGCTTTCAATTTAGAGAATGAGATTGCTAAATTGAAGATATCCATCCCCTTGACTGAAATATTGAAGAACAACAGTTATAAAGGACAAGTATCTAAAATGTTGAATTTGGACCCAATGTACGACATGGTGAATGTCGAAGATGATCAACCTGAAATGATTTTTGGGCCAGCATCAAATGGTGAGTCTCCTGATAGTGATGTGCCACCTTTTTACATCATTTTAAGGTTGCATGATTTTGTGTTACATAACGCCATGTTTGATTCCGGAGCTTCTCACAATCCCATGCCCAAAGCAATCATGGATAAGCTTGGTCTAGACATCACCCGGTAATATCATGATCTCTATTCATTTGATTCCAGCAGAGTAAGATGTATAGGTCTCATCAAAGACTTGGTTGCGAGTTTGGATCATCTCCCAATGAAAAATGTTTTGATGGATGTTGTGGTAGCAGACATTCTTCCAAGGTTTGGGATGCTTCCTTCCAGGTCTTGGGTAGCGAAATTGAAAGGGACACTACAGCTAGATTTCTCCTGTGCTACAATTCGAGTATTTGGACAAATGAGGAAATTGTATCAGGAACAAAAAATGAAGTACATGATCACAAGCAAGGAGAAACCATTAAATCATCCAATTAACTATGTACATACAGATTTAGAGTCTTTTCTTTTATATTCAGATAGTTTAAATGATATAGATAGTCAGTTAGTAGAAGCAGATGATCTTCCGGAAATAACAAAAAATTTCAGAGAAGTTTTGAAGAAAGAAGAACAAGAAAAGCAGAACACCGTTGGGCAATCAGCTAAAAGCAATGGACAACAAGTAGACAAGGCACAACAAACAGATTTCCAGCACTTGCAAGAGGAGGAAGAAGGTTTGTGGACCATGGATTTCGATGGAGCAGTGGGAAATGATGGCGCTGGAATTGGAATTTGGGTACGCAGTCCTTTCTCCGCCCCAAACAAAGTCCCTAGTAACGTACAGGTATGCTCTTACAAGTTGGCTTTTGAGTGTTCAAATAATGAAGCTGAGTATGAAGCTTTGATTGCTGGCCTAAAGATTCTAAGAAAGCTGAACGCCAAGAGGATTTCAGTATATGGCGACTCCGAATTGGTTATCAAGCAGGTTAGAGGCGAATATCAAGCAAAGCATCCTAGGATGCCGGCCTACTGTAACGTAGTCCTAGACATTTTAAAATTATTTTCAGAATACACCTTGACATGTGTGCCTCGTATACAAAATAGTATTGCTGATGCTCTTGCCAAGGCAGCAAGTAGTTTGAAGATCTCAATGAACCCTATCAACAAATTCGAAATTCATGTCAAGCATCGTCCAACTGTTCCAGACAATCAGAGATATTGGCAAGTGTTCCAAGATGATGAGGAGATTGATGATTTTCTGCAAAACAAAGGCAAGTTCAAAGAGACCTCAATTGATGAGGAAAATGATGACGGCAAAGGTAATGGTACAGATGGGATGCAGATCAATGAAATGGACGTGTTACAGCTGAAGAATAACGTTATTCCCAAAGGCTTGATACCTCTAGAAGAACTCTTTGATCAAGATGATGTAGCCCGCAAGCCGACATTACAGCCAACAGAGAAGGGTGTGGAAGAAGTCAATATCGGGATAGCTGCAAATCCTAAATTGGTAAAATTGTCCAAAGCATTTCCGCCAAAGATCAAGGACAAATATATCAGTTTGATGTCTTCATTTACAGATGTGTTTGCATGGGACTATTCCGAGTTAAAGACATATGACACCAATATAATTAAGCACACTATACCCATCAAGCCCAATAAAAAACCATTCAGACAGAAGTTGAGAAGGCTAAACCCAAAGTTACTGCCATCTATTGAAAAGGATATCAATAGGTTGTACAAATCAGGGATCATTGTGCCAATCAGATTTTCAGATTGGATCTCTAACTTGGTGCCCATAAGGAAGAAGACAGATGAGATTCGCTTATGCATTGATTTCAGAAATCTCAACAAAGTTTCATTGAAGGACAACTATCCACTGCCCAAAATGGACCATATACTTCAGTGAGTAGTGGGAGCATCTCGTATGTCACTACTTGATGGTTATTCTGGATATAACCAAGTTTTTGTCCATGAGGATGACCGAGACAAGACAACGTTCACCACTCCATGGGGAACCTTTCATTACGCTAAAATGCCTTTCGGTTTGAAGAATGCGGGTGCCACATTTCAACATGCAATGGACTTGGAATTTGAAAATGAGAAGGATGTCTTTTTGGTGGTGTATTTGGATGATTTGACGGTGTTTTCCAAATCTGACGAAGAGCACATGTACCATCTTAAAACCGTTTTCCTAAAATGCAGAAAATATGGCTTGTCGCTGAATCCAAAGAAGAGCTTGTTTGCCATGGAAGAAGGAAAACTACTCTGGCACATTATCTCAAAATATGGCATCCGTATTGACCCAGCACATGTGCAAGCAATTCAGCAAATTGATCTGCCCCGGAATAAAAAAGAGATACAATCGTTCAATGGTAAGATGAATTTCCTACGCCGCTTTGTACCCAATCTTGCTGAGCACTTAAGAGAGATGACTAACATGCTTAAGAAGGACAACCAAGTGAAATTGATGGAGGAGGCTATAAAATATTTTAATTTGGTCAAATTGTCTCTTTCCTTAGCACCAATTCTAGTCAGCCTGGACTGCACTCCGGATTTCATATTGTTTTCATTTGCTTCGGAGCATACTATGGTAGCGGTGTTATTGTAGAAGAGAGATTATCATGAAAGACCAATTGCATTTTTCAGCAGAGCTATAAGAGATGCGGCTTTAAAGTATAACATCATTGAGAAGCAAGCCCTTGCACTTGTGAAGGCATTGAAAGATTTCCGGGTGTATATTCTACATTCTCACATTCTGGCCTATGTTCCTAATGCTGTTGTAAAATATGTTTTAGTGCAGACTGATCCAGAAGGAAGAAGAGGCAAGTGGATTGCAACCTTGCTGGAATATGATGTGGAAATAAAGCCCACAAAGCTGGTGAAAGGACGGGGATTGGCGATGCTAATGGCTAAATCAAACTTGCATGCCTTGGACATAAATCTGATCACTGTTATGTCCGATGAAAATGAGGAAGAATCATCAATTCAGGTATCTGAAATGTTTGCTCTTTCTCCATGGTATTCAAATATCATATATGTGCTCAAAAATTTATCACCACCGCCCGGCACGACTAGAAACAAAGCGAGAACGCTCAAGTTGAAGGCTGCCAAGTTTTGGATTCTTAATTCAGCACTGTATTGGAAAGATCCTGGTGGCATCTTGTTAAATTGTTTGGTGGAAAAGGAAGCGAAGAAAGTCATTGAGGACTGCCACCAGGGAGACTGTGGTAGTCACCTTTTTTGGAAGTCAACAGCAAATAAAATTTTGAGAGCAGGGTACTATTGGCCAACATTGTTTACTGATGTATATAAGATGGTCAAGTGCTGTCATAAGTGTCAGATTTTCGAAGGAAAGCCGAAGTTACAACCTCTACCACTCAAGCCCATAGAAGTGAGTGCCCCTTTCTAGCAAGGGGGATTGGATTTCATTGGTGAAATTCATCCCTCTGCTTCCGGACAGCATAGATGGATCCTCACAGCCACAGATTACTTCACAAAATGGATTGAGGCAATTCCCACCAGACAAGCTACAGATGCAGTAATCATTTCATTCCTTGAAAATAACATCTTGTCTCGCTTTGGTTGCCCGAATAAGCTAATCACTGATAACGCAGCAGCTTTCAAATAAAAAAGGATGGTAGAGTTTTGTCATAAATATCACATCATTTTAGGTCATTCAACTGCCTATCATCCGCAAGGAAATGGATTGGTGGAATATTTGAACAAATCATTTGTCAACATAATCAAGAAGGTGCTGGAAATAAATAAGAAGAGCTAGCATAAGAGGTTGGTAAATGCGCTTTGGGCTGATCGGGTCAGTCAGAAGAAATCCATAGGTACGTCATTGTTTGAGCTTGTTTATGGAGTTGATACAATATTTCCTTCCTCTCTCGCTGCCCCAGTTGTCAAACTTCTTCAGGAGGCCGGCAGTGAAGAAGATCCCATGCAGAGAAGGTTGAATCAAATGGTCCACTTGCAGCAGACCAGAGAAGAAGTTTTCAAGAACACCTCCAAATTGCAGGAGAAAATCAAGAAGATTTATGACAGAAAGGAAAAGGTGGATAAATTTAAGGTAGATGATGTGGTGTTGAAGTGGGATGCAAGGAATGAGGAGAAAGGCAAGCACGGTAAGTTCGAAAACCTCTGGAAAGGTCCTTTCAAGATTGTAGCATATTGGGGGCAGAATGCCTTTCTTCTGAAGGAAATGAATAGGGAAGATTGTCCAGGAGGGCCGATCAATGGTCGGCTGCTCAAGCGGTACCATTTCTAAGTTGTTAACGTTGCTTCCACTGTCACTATAAATACCATTTTATTTCAGTTTAGTTAGGGTTTGCTAAGTTAGCCTTTAAGTCATTTCGATGTCAAGTTTGAGTCAGTTTTTTCGGTCATTTTTTTTCATAAATGAGTCAGAGTCCTGTATTATTTATCGAAATGATGACTCCATAGCCCAATGGACAAAGGCACTGTCTAGCTCTTCTAGAGATCTGTTGTTCTTGGCACCTCCAAGGAGCTACCATCCCCCATTGGAGCCAATGTTAGAGTCGGTCTGGTGAGTCCTCCGTTAGAGATCAAAACTCTTTATGCATTTCATGTTTAGGCGTCCCAATCCATTCACCCAGCTAAATTCCGCTAGGGGCATGCCATAATATGACAGAGAAGGTCATGCTATTCAGTCCCCCTCATGTCTGGCTCCTGCTGGCTCAGGTCTTTTGTCAATAGTAATCAAAGCCCATTACAGTCAAGGTTTGGTCCTTTAAAGGACAAAAGTCACTTTCTATGTCCAGGTCTAGGGATTCATCAATTTGGTCTTTGAACATGTCCAGTAAAGCCATGCAGGCCAGAGTGAGGCCCTTACATAGTTATGATTCAGAGAGCTTCATCGTCATGTGCATAGACTTCGACTCTTCTTCAAAACTCTGTTTTGAAGAAAAGTCAAATAGTGTCATTTATGACAAAATTTTCAAAAAAAGTCGTGAGTTGATTTTCTCAGATGCAGTCATGGTTTCCATGGTCAAATGTCCTGTTGTGCAATCCCTACAAAGAGTGTCGAAAATTTCATTATTTGAGCTAAAATTTCAAAGGGAAAGTGAAAATCAGTGTGTTTTAAAGTTAGTGAAAAAGTGCCAAACACAACATTAGAAAAATGGGTTTTCAAGGAAGCAAAAATTAAACCCATCTCTTCCAAGGCTATATACAAGTTTTCATCAAAACCAAAGGCATTGTGTTAATCCAAGCCTTGGAGAAATGTTGCAAAGGTGTGAGTGTGCAATCGTGAGGTTTGAGTGAGTTTGAGGCGGTTTTAGAGGGCACGACGCATATACCCAGGAGCACGGCGCACACAGAGCCTGCCCGCAGTTGAAATTTTCCAAAGGCGCGGTGCATACCCAGGGTGCGGCACATAGGGCTTTGTGTGCGGCGCACACAGACAAAGGGCCAAAACAAGTGCCCAATCACTTCCAAATTTTGGTGAAGCCTATAAAATTGAGAGGTAGGCCGTATAACATCACTTCCTCGTCAAATTTTATCAATGATATGGTGTTTATAGAGATGTTTGAATGTCACCAAAATGCATAAAGTCAACCATAAGAAATCACCAAGAAAAATGATGGCTAGGATTGCTAAAGTGTGTTGTTAGTGCCAAGGTTTCTTTCCACCATCATTTTCCTCCCACCTATCATTTTTCCCATCCTCCCTTTCTCATTTTTCCTAATACCCCTACCCTAAATTACTATCAAACCCTCTCCCGTATCCCTCCATTGTTTGGTCAACATGACACCCCAAAACCTACCTTGTTAAAACCCCAAACCCTACCCTATCAAAATACCCAAAATCCTCCCATATCCCTAACAAATTTCTCCCTATAACCCCTATTCCCATTACATCATTGCCTTCCTAATACTCCCTGTTTCATTTTCCCCCTTGGTGACAGATATCACAAAGGCACCCAACCTCACACCATCATCAAAAAGTAGCCTAATCACAATCCATAATGCAGTCATGACATCACAACATTCGTTTGAGTATGAGATGGAGATACAGAGTGACTCATCCTCAGAAGAGCAGGCTCCCAGGAGACATCACAAGAGTGGTAAACATGTCAAGGATGAGCCAACTACCCTCACTGAATTACAAGCATGCCCTCTTGCCATGTCATGCTTCCAACACCTATCATGTTTTGAATTTTGTCAAAGGGTGGCAAATGTTAGAGTTCATCATGAGCTGGCCCATCTATTTGTGCTTCATTTACATGGAGGTCAGTCTATCTTGGTCGGGGTCACTTTCACATTGACACCTGAAGCTATATCAGTGGAAACAGGTATACCAAATGTTGGAGAACAATGGCATAAGAAGAAGAAGGTGGATAGGAAACACTATGAGCCTTACATCAAGGCCAGATTCTTGAGCCAGCTCACAAGAGTCTTTCCCTTCAGATACTTGAAAGATGAGTATGCTCCACTCATGAGATTGATCATGAAATACTTCAGCTGTGAGGGGAGGTTCTCTCGACTATATGCCTATCACATTTGGTTGCTCATGCACTTCACCAAGGTGAGGATGATGAACCTCCCGTTTTTCATATGCAGGAACATAGAGAGGATGAACACCTGCATGCTGCATAAGACCGCTCAGCAACAGCTTAACAGTGTGTTTCACTTTTCTCTTATCCGGATTTTGGTAGATCATCAGTTGGGATTGCAGGGCATTGCTTGGGAGGACTTCATCTCCCATGATTTCTTCAGCACATCACAGGTACTATCCGAGCCAGAGCAGGAGATGGGTGGTCCTTCTCATCGGCATGAGCACCATGAGACCACTACCATGCCAGTTTTTGTTACATATCAGAGCAGTAGGCACTTGTTTGCAGTAGAAAAGCGAGTGTTATCTCCACCTAGGGTGGAAGGGGCCTCGCTTTCGGCATCAATGACATAGGTACTAGACAAGGGCAGGAAGCCCGTGCATGATGAGGGGCCATCAGGTGTACAGGGGACCGATGTCATCCTCATTCAAGATGATGAGGCATAGGCATAGAATGCCCCACTTAGGGTGACCATTCAGGAGCAGGACACAGAGATCCAAGACTTGATACTCAATGTGGAGAGGGCTAGATGGATCATCAAGTATCTGGAGCAGAGGAACAAGCAGCTTGAGGACCAGCAGGCAATCATGGAGCTGCAAATCATTCGTAAGAATCGACAAGATACCCAACAAAGGAGGATCGAGCTCACTACCTTGGAGTAAGAGATCAACAACGACCGTGAGTCATGGATAGAGCGGGTCAATATCCACCTGGAGGGACTACTGGAGAAGGCCAACAGAGACAAAACCATACTGAGGAGGATGGCTTGTCATTACAGGGCATGAAACATGAGCGCAAAGGCACGAATAAGGAGCTTGAAGGCCAAATTGAGTAGAGCAACAAAAGAGGCAAAAGAGCAAGATCGGCTTCAAATCTTGGCTGAAGCTTCTATGGCCCAGCATAGTGCCTCTTAGAGAACCTCCAAGATGGAAATTTTTTTGCACAAACATAGTTTTTTTCTATATACGCGCCGTGCCACCGGTGCGACGTGTAGGATTGGGAGCTCCAAATGAGAAATGGTTTGCATTTTTGGATTTAGCATGAAAAATCATGACTAGTGGAAATCAGGCAAGAAATTTTGGCATGATTTGAGTCTCCAGGAGGTCAAAAACACCAAAAAAATGGCCTCACTGCCCCTATTTTGACACACAGGAAGAAGTATTGGGAGAATGAAGATTTGGAGGGGAAAACGAGCTCCAAATTCAAAAATTCCACTTGGGTTGGAAAGTAGACAGGACAAGCTTTCCAACAAACACACTTCGGCGCATATTGGACTCCTGCAAGTGCCTCAAAACTGGCCTTGAAGTGGTGCGGTGCATACAGGAAAGGGCGCAACGCATATAGGAAAAAAGGCCTAAACTGCCTTTGTTTCACGAAATTTCACTTCCCGACTTTTCATAAGTGGCCCTCTCATCTACATTTCATTTTTCAACACCATAGGCAGAATTTAAAGTACTTTCACTCCAGATGGGCATCTATCCAAGTGGCAAAGGAAGGCAAAGGGTAACCCAAGCCATTTTTCATGTTTGTGGCACTGCACCTGTAGCTGATGTTTGGCTCTCCACCTTCATTTTGTAATGATTCGAGTAACTCCCCAACCCTTGGGCATTCTATCTCTTCATGGCACATTCTATATATTGTATGCAAACTATTTGCAAAGGTTGGTTGGCTTGTAACTTCTAGGAGATTGTGGGAAAGAAACTTTGTTTCTGCTGTTATATTTTTTTACAGAGATTAATGAAAGGCAGTGTTTCTGTTTCATGAGTTCATGTGGTTGTGAGGTGTAGCAAATGTGTCTCTTATGTTTCATATGTATCTTGTTATGTTTCATAGTTCATTTCATATTCATTTCTAGTGAAATTTTCTAAGTTAGCTAAGGTAGAATTCAATTTTATTGCTCTGCCTGTGGGAAAATTTCATGTTCAGTGTTCATTCTTCTGTTGAAAAGGATTCATGTTGTCCATGCCCTTTTCACCCTCTTAATCAATCTCTCCATTCCGCACTATCTTAAACTAAATTGCTAGGCTTTCCTCCTATCTTGCCTCACGAAGTAATCCGTGCCTTTGTATTAATTTCTCTGTTCGTTGAGGTCCATTGGTCCCATAGCATCCCAGAAACACAGTCATTCATAAAAATCATTTCTTGTATCCGTATTCACTTACTAGCCTAAGATAAATAGTTCGTTGTAAGTCATCTCAGGCCATTTCATTTATCTATTCACTGAATGTGAGTCGGAGAGAGCCCTCTCCTGTTTTGGAAGGGCTAGCTACCAGACTGAGCTTGGTTTGTGGTTACCCTGAATTTTGCCTTCCTTCAGCCTAAGGCGGATTTAGGTGTTAACAAGGACTAAGCTTCATAAATGCTGAATCAATAATTGCAGTGTCAAGATTGTAGAGCTAGCCTTGAGGAGACAAACGAGACAATTCTGCATCCTGATCCAGTTGATTCAGTTGAAGACAATCAGAGCTTGTTCAAAAAGAGAAGAAAGTTACAAATCACAAGTTCGATCAGAATTTGTTCATTGGTAAGCTCTCAATTATTACCAATTTTAGATTTCGCTATTGAATACTTTTCTTTGAAAATATCTCTGTTCAACTCGAAGTCGTAGGTCTTTTACCTCATATAATTTGTGACCTTGTTAAGACACTGGATCCGAAAAGATATACCAGGTCAAACCCTGACCCAAATCCTCCTTCTTCAGTTTATGACCCTCAAATATTGTTGAGAAAGCCTAAAGTCCCTTTCCCTGAGACTGAGCCACAAAATTGGAAAGGACCACTTCCTTCCCAGATCAAATACATAGTATTGAGGATATACCTTTCAACATTAAATTTGAGCTATCCCTATTCCATTCAAAATATGAGTCTTGTCTTATCGAAGAAGTTTTTGATCCCATAAAGTTTGACTCATACCTTCATGCATCAAAGTCTTTATTTAACCAACCTTCTGCTACTTCTCATTCTTCAAAACTTGAGCATGAGGTTTGGTCTAATTTTGAGAAACTTCAAAGCCTAGTTGATCAATTACAAATCATTACTGAACAGGCCTATATTTAGTATCAACTTGACATCTTATCTTCTACCATACCCTCTACTACACCTTCGAAGACATCCACATCACCTCCTCCATGTTCATCTCAACCAACACAACCCATTGTAGTTCCCATTCACCATTCTCTAGGAGTTATGGTGAGGTTTGCACCCTTAGAGTTACCTCATCAGTTGACAGCTTTACCTCAGACTTATGGCTAGAGACTTCCTCTTTTGATGGCATCCCAGGAGTAACAATGCAGCAACATATTGATAAGATGGTTGATTTCATTGACTTAGAGGAAGTTGATGAAGATGATGCTAAAATGAGACTAATGGCTCAAAGTTTTTTTGGAGATGTCAAAAAATGGTTCCGTGTGTTAGGGTCCTATAATAATAGGATTCATATTTTTGAATAGACTATGGTTAGTCTTGTAATATTGTACATACTTTTTCTTTCTGCAAAATGTTTTCCATATTAAAAATTAAAAAAATGTAAAGAGGGTATGTCCTAAAAGAATAATCAAAGGACAAAAGGAAAGAGAAAAAGATCAAAAAAGTAAAAAATATGAACCCCCAAAAGAGAATGAAAATAGATCATGAAAGTGTGCAAATTCAAATGCCACTCCTTTTGCTTTACTTTGTAAAATAAGATTGTGTGTAGCTTTTTAGAAATGCCACAATCCATGATGGTCAAATAGCTTAATCTTGACCCATTCATGCTTTAAATTTCATGTTGATAGATAGAGAATAAAGATCTAGCCAAATTTTTTAACCTTGGCAGATTAGTAGTTAGGTAGGGAACAAAAATGAGCTCATCAGTTTAATCTGAGCCATTAGAAGTTATAAGGTTAGAATTAGATAGTTTTCTTATCAAAAGGAATGGTAATAAAGGGTCAGCAAGCTCAAATTAACCCAATAAATGAAGAGAAAATGCTAGGGTAGATAGAGGGTAGGTAGAAGAAATGTTGGAAATGCACAAGGTTGCTAAGTCAAAAGCTCATTTATCATGCTTAAGTCTATGTTTCACGTGCAAGATGAAATGTGAAAAAGAAAGGATATTCACCAAGCTTCTTTACTAATTTTCTCTCATTTCACTACACCCCCGCATACTTATTTCCTAATTTTCCCATTATCGCTTCATTACTTATAAATGCCCTTTTCCCCTCATTTTGATCTTTACCCCTTGGTTTCACACATTTCCCTAGAAATTACCCTTCAAAAATCATCCCCCCTTCCTACAACCCCCTTCCCTAGTGTGAAACCCATTCCCCATTACAAATATCAATTTCCCCCCTTATTAATTTCCCTTCCCCCCCTCAAAAACCCACAAAACCCCCTTATCCTAAACTTTTATGCCCCTGCATTGTGTAATTAACCTCCCCCACTTCATATTTCCCTGATACCCTTTTTAACCCACCAACCCTTGGTGGAGTTAAAAACCCTCCGCCACATAACCCATGGTCCCACCTTTATTAGCTCACTGCTTATATTAAATCCCTACATTATTTACTAATTAATTACAATTTTTTGTGATTAAATCTTGGGCCTCGCTAACCACTTTCCTGATTCCATCCGTGCAACTCAACTACGTGATATCCCTCTGATCTCCTACCCCCAGATCTGACGGTGTACAACTATATTGCGCGGATTCATTGTCTGACCGATAGCAGCCTGAGAACATGCGAGATTCACAGTTTTGCTTGGGCACTGTTCTGCTACATGGCAGCACCAGGTTAGATCGTGTGCTCGCGAAAAATACTTCCCGCCATCCAAAAGAAGTACGATGGCACATAAAACCACCTCACTGCCTAAACTGAAAATGGCCCACTGTTCATTTAATTATTAACACGCCAAAATGTAACTGTTACCCGTTAAAAGGCTGAAAAAGCCCCAAATTGCTCTTTTCACTTGTTTTTTGTTGCAAATTTCTACTTAGACATTTGCGACACTCAGAATCTCTGCGACTAATTTGACCACCTTCTGCCACTTGAAGATGCTTCAGATACCCAATTGAAGCAACCGGTTGATAGTTGAAGTCTCAATACCTTTTACATTCACCACTAAACCCAGTCTGCATGCTAAACCATCAATTTCCAGGTATTCTTGGAGAAAACTAGAATGACCTTTGAATTTGAAAACACACAGTTGTAATTAAGTGCTTAATTAATTGAATTAATTAAAGAAGCCTTCCTAAAATTGAAGAGAAATTTATTTCTACATCCCAAACCCTTTTGCAAACTGTGATTACCCTCCCACTGTACCAGAACTTCTAAAACTCACTCTTGAAACCACTGAAAACCTAATTCAATTCAGAAAACCAAATTATGGCTTCCCAAACCTCTCTGGACATGAGACCACTGCAAACCCCTCTGTTGGGCATGGGATCCCCCCAAGGCAAGTTTTGGGGCTTAAAGCCCAAGTTTTGGCTAAGTCCTCTGTAAAGACTCCGTGATTTGTGGGTGCAGAGCGTGAAGTTGTAATTGAGTCATAGGGTTGTCCACTCTTACTTTTGTAAATGTAGTGTTGGCTTGAGAGTTCTACCCATGGTCCGTAGACCATGGGATTGTATAAATAGAGCGAGGCTCTAAGCGTAAAGAAAGAGGACAAGGATGAGAGAAAATCAGTCAATGAAGCATTGAGTCGAAGTGTAGAGTCGTGTCTTTGGGTCGTAGAGTAGGGGAAGGATCTACAACTGATAGGGGGTAGGTAGAAGAAATGTTGCAAATGCCCAAGGTTGCTAAGTCAAAATCTCATTTATCATGCTTAAGCCTATGTTTCATGTGCAAGAGGAAATGTGAGAAAGAAAGGATATTCACCAAGCTTCTTTACTAATTTCCTCTCATTTCACTACACCCCCACATACTTATTTCCTAATTTCCCCATTATCCCTTCATTACTTATAAATGCTCTTTTCCCATTATTTTGATCTTTACCACTTGGTTTCACACATTTCCCTAGAAATTACCCTTCAAAAATCATCCCCCCTTCCCAAAACCCATTTCCCTAGTGTGAAACGCATTCCCCATTACAAATATCAATTTCCCCCCTTATTAATTTCCCTTTCCCTCTCAAAAACCCACAAAACCCCCTTATCCTAAGCTTTTATGCCCCTGCATTATGTAATTAACATTCCCCACTTCATATTTCCCTGATACCTTTTTTAACCCACCAATCCTTGGTGCAGTTAAAAAACCTCTGCCACATAACCCATGGTCCCACCTTTATTAGCCCACTACTTATATTAAATCCCTACATTATTTACTATTTAATTACATTTTTTTGTAATTAAATCTTGGGCCCTGCCAACCACTTTCCCGATTCCATCTGTGCAACTCAACTACGCGATATCCTCTGATCTCCTGCCCCCAGATCTGACAGTGTACATCCATAGTGTGTGGATTCATTGTTTGACCGATAACAGCCAGAGAGCACGCGAGATTCACAATTTTGCTTGGGCATTGTTATGCTATGTGGTGGCACCAGGTTAGATTGGGTGCTCACGAAAAATACCGCCCACCATCCAAAAGCTGTGCGATGGCACATGAAACCACCTCCCTACCTAAACTACAAACTGGCCACTGTTCATTTAATTATTATCGCACCAAAATGTAACCGTTACCCATTAAAAGGCCGAAAAGCCCCAAATTGCTCTTTTCGATCATTTTTCCCTGCAAACTACTGCTTAGACATTTGCGACACCCAAAATCTCTGCAACCAATTTGACCACCTTCTTCCATCGGAAGATGCTCCAGATAGCCAATTGAAGCAACTAGTTGATAGTTGAAGTCTTAGTACCTTTTGTATTCACCACTGAACCTCGTTTGCATGCCAAACCATCAATTTCTAGGTATTCTTGGAGAAAACTAGAACGACCTTTGAATTTGAAAACACATAGTTGTAATTAAGTGGTTAATTAATTGAATTAATTAAAGAAACCTTCCTGAAATTGAAGAGAAATTTATTTCTACATCCCAAACCCTTTTACAGACTATGATTACCCTCCCATTGTACCAAAACTTCTAAAACTCACTCCTAAAACCCCTGAAAGCCTAATTCAATTCAAAAAACCCAATTATGTCTTCCCAAACCTCTCTAGACATAAGACCTCTGCAAACCCCTCTGTTGAGCATAGGATCCCCCCAAGGCAAGTTTTTGGGCTTAAATCCCAAGTTTTGACTAAGTCCGATGTAAAGACTCCGTGATTTGTGGGCATGGAGCTCGAAGTTGTAATTGAGTCATAGGGTTGTGCGCCCTTACTTTTGTAAATGTAATGTCGGCTTGAGAGTTCTACCCATGGTCTGCGGACCATGGGATTGTATAAATAGAGTGAGGCTCTAAGTGTAAAGAAAGAGGACAAGGATGAGAGAAAATTAGTCAATGAAGCATTGAGTCGAAGTGTAGAGTCGTGTCTTTGGGTCATAAAGTAGGGGAAGGATCTACAGCTGAGTGCGTAGGGTACGTTGAGTTTATAACCAATTGAAGAATTAATAACTTGCAAGTTGACTATTTATTTTTTGTGCAAACTTACATGAATGTGCTGAACAAGTAAATATAATATAAGGAATCTGGTTATGCAAAGATAACTAATTGTTATAAGAAGCTAAGTAAGATCCATGGTGTGACCTATGGAAATAGCGCAAATCACTGCTCTAGTAGAGTGAAAGCCCCACAACCCTTGTTTAGGGTTGCGCAAATACAAATAGGGCCACGAAGGCCTTGCAGGCCAGGAAAACGCGTGAAGTAACCAATGTGAAATTATTCACAGTTGGACTAAATCAACCTATCAGACATCTCAAGGGTATGAAAACCTGGTTCTAGCATCCCCCCATACTGCTTTGGGTGAGACCTTATTCCGCGCTCCGCAGACTGTTGCCAAAAGGGCTAGTGGTACAGGTATTTGTTTGGCTAATTAACATTGAACCTGGGTCAGGCCCCAACAAGCCAACAAATGATTCCGTTGCCGGGACTGGAATTGGCATAGAGATGTCTGATGTTGTATCATTGGAATCCAAATAAGGAAGAAATTGAATATTGGTTGGATAGGAAAATTCACAAGTTCGCGGTGCAGGAGAACAGGAATCCGCGACTATCAAAGGAAGAGTGGTTAGACTTCTTCCTATACGCGGAAATCCACAAAATTTTCTTTGCATCTTTCCCTACTGAGCTATATGAGTGGATCGTGAAGCTAGCTGATAGTCAAGGAAGGTGGAAACTCAATAATGCTATTGTGTGGACTCTAGAGTTGGTGTGTATATTGGAAGTATCGGAGGATAAGATCACGCACACTGTTGATCACTGGCTCAATTGAATTATAGGAGGATTCATTATTGAGTTCGCGGTAGATACTTCATTACCCTATAGCGAGGCAGAGTGACACTTTCTCAAAGGACCACGAGGTAAGTACGTTAAGTATCTAAACACTTGGATTAAAATGATACTGTGTGAAAAGTGGATTATGCGAATACATTGATGTTTGGGGCTACATAAAGTGGGAGAATTTATAGAAATGAAGGTAGTGCAAAACTAGAAACTAGCCCCTTGATTTCACCTCCATGAGGGGATGAGGAAGAGCTCCCGAAGGTCTCACCAAGAAATGTGATCAATTTGATAAGGCAGAGGATTTTGGGCATACCACCCCCACCCACACCACCACCAGCTTCACCGTCTTCACCTCCATCTTTGCTTGCACCACCTCCACCACCACTGCAAGTCAATATGGCAAGCACAATAAAGTTGTCAATGTTCAAAGGAGTAGGAAATGAAGATCCAGACCAGTTCTGGTTCACGATAAAAGCCGTATGGGAAGTGCAGGGAGTTATTGATGACAATATAAAGAAAGAAATGTTGGTTAGCGCTCTGCAGGATTGCGCAGTGACCTAGTATATTAAGCTTTCTAATGACAATCCGAATGCAGGGATCGTAGATATCCAGATTGTGATGAACAAAGAATTTAGCAGGTTGAAGTCAGAGGCGCAGTCAATCATCGTGTTCAAGGAGATCACAATGTTACCAAGTGAGACTCCTTGGGAGTTAGATCAGAGATTGAAGTGCACAATTCGTGAATCCAATATGCCTTTGATAGATGGACAACATCACACATGGTTTGTAGCATCGCTAACGCTGCATTTGAGGAACGCGTTGTCACAATAGAGGTTAATGACTCAGGTAGAGGCGTTGGAGATTGCGATGAGGTTGCATGAGACCCTGATATAGGATCCTAACCTAGGAGTTCAGCAGATCCACACACAGTTGAAAAACTTATGCCTTGAGATGCAGAGTCTAAAACATGACAGGATAGCTCACCCGGAAGTGGGGTAAGAAGTATGGTGCATAAAGTGCAAGGGTTAGGGACATGATATGGACCACTGCCCAGTGTTTGTGAATTACCTCGCGGGAGGAGGGCTGATGGTGTTAAGACCAGAGGCACAAGCAAGACCTAGCGTGACACCTTATTATGGTGCATGACTTTTCAAATAAGAGGAAAGCATATTACAGACAACTGTCATCTGTTGCAGAAGTGCATGCAGAATTCGCAACAGATGTTCTGTAATTTCTATAGATCAGTGGGACATGATGAGTGTACTTGTAGAAGCTATGAGCTAATGATGAATAAGACTCCCACCTACAGAGTCCTGGCCGAAGCATGATCCCTTGAACAGAACGTAGGAATGGCATGAACCAGATTTCAGGGGTGCGGACAAGGCCGAGGTGGAGGAGGACTTGGAAGGGGTCATGGACAGCTGATATGTTACAATTGCTGGGGACTAGGAAATTATGCCCATGATTGTATGAATCCAATGCATCGATCATGTTTGTATTGTACCTTGTTTGATCATGAAACTGAGAATTTGTCCCACACTAATAGCTAGGCTGTGTGACAAGGGAGCGCTCTAACCTCCCTTGACTTAGAACCTGCAAATGATGAGGTCTGAGCTGCAAGAGGAAGACCCAAATGTGAACATTGTGCTTTGGAGTGGAATTACAACAGGAGATGATAAAGGTAAACGGCTGGAAGATAGTACTTGGGTTCGCAAGGCTCTGATGAATGAACCAAAGTTTGATTTGGAGCACACTAAGGAAACCTTCATGGAAGCTAGGAAGAGCTTCACTGATGCCTCCACTTCAGGAAGCAAAGATAGGCCAGAGCCAGAAATGGACCCATCAATGCTAACGATGTTCCTAGAAACATGCATGAAGCTACTGCGTGATAGTAGGGCTGTAAAAGGATTGCAGGAACTCATTAATAGATGCGCTGGGACCATGCCAGGAGAACCGTGCGTATTTTGGAAGATTGGAAAGCATGCGAAAAGGATGGGAAGAGAAATGAGGTTGACCATGCAGATTGGAGAATATGAGATGGACCAAGTGATTTTGGACCTAGGATCGATTGTGAACGTTCTGCCAAAGTAGATATGGGAGTGAATGGGAAGGCCTATGTTGTAATGGTTTGCTATCTAGTTGCAAATGGTGAACCAACAAAAGATCATACCTATGGGTAGCTTGTAGGGAATCACCATGGATATTGAAGGGGCAAGCGTGCTAGAAGATTTTGAAGTGATAGAGATTGTTGATGATAGCAATCCCTACCCCATGTTCTTAGGAATCAATTGGGCCATTGACATGAATGCGGTGATAAATCTAAAGAAGCACAAGATGTATTTTGAGAAAAAGTCCCAGCGCATGATCATACCTTTGGACCCTACTGAGGGATTGTGCTACACTGAGCCAGTGGGTGACTATGAAAGTGACAATGACTTAGACTGCATCTACAAGATAACTGTGTGAGAGAAAGATTGGTTAAACCCCACCGCGGATGGACAAATCTCATGGGAGCACGAAAGCTCCTGTACATCGGATTCAGATGAGGAAATATAATGATGGAAAGACTGGTTACATGAGGTAACCATGCTAAACTATAACATGACGATAAGAATATTGCGTTGTGTATCGATAGAGGTGTAGGAGCTACCTACTTATGATGGGTTAAGTGAGGTAGATGCTTTCTTGAAAAAATTTGAAGGAGAGGTGCTAGAACAACAACGTTTTGAGGCTTTGAAATGGGTACTACACGCTACACCCGCGAAGTGGTGGGGTACGCACCAAGGAAGCTTTGAGGACTGGCATGAATGTAGAAGAATGATGCACATGCATTTTGGGAAGCCTCAGGTGAAATTAATAGACAAATATGATGGGCAGATGATCCACGTGCACACTTGGCCAACTGGAAAAGGTCTATAGAGAAGAACCCCAATTAGAGTGGGTGCACCTGTTCTATCATACCCTAGATGTTATGCCCATGAACTGGTATATAGAGACAGAGCTGCCCCATGGGACGAGTGAATGGGATATCCTGCGCGAAGGGTTCCTATTGACCTTCACTTTTGAGGATTGTTGGTAGGACACTATTGATGACGTGCTACAAGCAGTAAAAGAAGTTATCTTTAAGATACCACAAGAGCTAATATAATCGATTAAGCTTGAATGGGCTGCTCAGTTGTGTTGCACATTGGAGTGTTATAATGTAAATACTGAGGAAGATGACAAGGATCCGTGAAAAATTAACATTCCAAAAATAGAAGGCCATCACAAGGTTCAAGGACCATTGATTGAAGACCCTGACATAACTGCGCCAGTAAAGACAAAGTAGGTAAACATTGGTATGGAAGCCAAACCTAAGTATGCAACGCTTGATGACTACTGGGATGACACGACAGTGGATAAGGTCGCTGAGTTACTCTGCAAGTACCAGGACTTATTCCCGACCAAGATCATGGACTTAAAGGGAATCATCGGAGATTTAGGAATGATGAGGATCACATTAAAGCCTGACGTGAAGCCAATTAAGCAAAGGCCTTACCACTTAAATCTAAAATACAAGGAGAAGGTCCGCGTAGAACTAGACAAAATGCTCGCAGTAGGAATCATTGAACCGATGGAAGAATATGAATGGGTAAGCCCTATGGTGGTGCAGGAAAAGAAGAAAAAGGGTGAGATAAGAATATCCGTGGATCTCAAAAAATTGAATGACACATGTGTGGATGACCCATTCCCAACTCTATTTATAAATGAAGTATTGGAAACTGTCGGCGGGCAAGAAGCATATTCTTTTACTAACAGGTTCTCAGCGTACCAACAGATCAAAATCATGACAGAAGATAGGAGCAAGACCACCTTCGTGAATGAGTGTGGCTGCTTTCAATACATCGTTATGCCGTTTGGGTTGAAGAACGTGTCGGCCATCTTTTCATGCATAGTTGTTGCAACATTCAAGGAGTATGTCCACAAGTTCTTGGAGGTTTATCTTGACGATTGGACTGTATTTGGGCTGGTTAAGCACCATATTGCAAGCTTACACTTGATGTTGGATACCTGCTGAAGACACCAGATTTCACTAAACCTTAAGAAGTGTACGTTCCTTGTGCCTTGTGGGAAACTACTGGGACATGTGGTTTGTAGACAGGGACTGATGGTAGACCTCATGAAGATTGCAGTGATTTTGAATTTGGAAGCACCGCGAAGTGTGAAATAGTTGCGCGCTACCCTAGGACATACGGGGCACTACAGGAAGTTCATAAAAAGCTATGCCCAGATCACCTTGCTGATGGAGAAGCTATTGAAAAAAGATGTCATGTTCTGCTAGAATGATGATTGCAAGAAAAGCCTGGATGTCCTAAAAGAAAAAATGTCCTCTGCATTGATCCTGGTCTTCCCGAAATGGGATGAGGAGTTTCATGTCCATGTTGACACATCGTTTATAGCATTGGGAGTGGTACTAACACAGGAGGGTAGAGAGGGCTTGGATCACCCTATCGCGTTCGTGAGTCGCAGGTTGTCTAAAGTAGAAAAGAACTGTTCCACAACTAAACAAGAGGGATTGGCTATGGTGCACGTGCTCCAGAAATATCGACACTATTTGCTAGGCAGACACTTCAAGATGTATATAGATTATTCCGCACTAAAATACTTGGTCAATAAGCCTGTGTTGGGGGGGCACATATGCAGATGGATTTTATTGTTCCAAGAATATGATTTTGAGGTCATTGTGAAGCTTGGTTTCCTGATCGTGGGACCGATCACTTGTTGCGCATTGAGATGGGAGAGGAACCTACTAGTTTAGATGAAGGATTACCATACACGCAACTCTTTTTTATGTGTGCGTAGCAGATGGACACTTTGAAGATATAATCCACTTTCTCATGACAGGAAATGCGTCAAAACAACCGATTTTTTTGTCATTGTGAGGCAACTATATAAGATGGGCAATGATGAGATATTGCGCAGATATGTACCTGAATTTGAATGAAGCCAGATCCTTGCGGATGCGCTGGGGGCATTGAAGGAGGACACTATGTAGGAAGAGCGACCATGCAAAAGATTCTCTGTGCCGGACTGTGGTGGACAACCCTTCATCAGCATTGAAAAGCGCATTGCAAGGCCTACGATGTTTGTTAAAGAATAGGTAAACCATCGCGGAAGGATGAGATGCCTTTGAATCCACAAATGATGATTTAGCCCTTTGAAAAATGGGCAATCAACTTCATAGGACCTATCAAAACTCAAGGAAAAATGGGCACACGATAAATTATCACTGCAACAGAGTACCTGACTCGTTGGGCAGAACCACAGCCGGTAAAAGATTGCACAACCGCCACATCCACGAAATTTTATTTTGAGCATGTATTGACACATTTTGGGTGTCTAAAGATCTTGATGAGTGATCGCGGTAGACATTTTCTGAATGAAACAATCAGTGCACTGGAAGTAGAATTTCAGGTATATCATCATAAAAGCACCCCGTATCACCCACAAGCCAACGTGATAGTAGAAGAATTTAACAAAATATTGGAGAATGCACTGACCAAAGTATGCAACGCGTAGCGCAATGGTTGGGACTTGCCCGTACATGCAGTATTATGGGCTTATCAAACAACGTGTAAGAAAATGATGGGACAGACACCTTTCCAACTAATCTATGGAGTGGAAGCCGTAATGCCAATGGAGTATATCGTACCTAGTCTATACATAGTGGTGCTTACAGGTTTGATGGATTGCAGAGACCTGGAAATGAGTCTCATAAAATTGGATGAACTCGAAGAGGAATGATTTTTGGCCAGATTCCATCAGCAGGCACAAAATCAGCGTGAAAAGGCCTGACACGACTGGCATATTAAGTTGTGCACCTTCAAGGTAAACTATTTGGTGTAACTATATGATAGTAAGTTTAATAAATTCCTGGGAAAGTTCCAAATCCATTGGCTGGGACCGTACATTGTTAAGGAGGTCACAGATGGAGGTGCATTGTAGCTGGTAAAGCTAAATGGAGAACCTCTCCTAGGAAAAGTGAATGGCAATCGACTGAATCCTTACACGGGTGGCTCGACTATCTGACTAACCGACAGAAGCACAGTCATCACGCTCCAAGGAGCTGAAAGAAGGTGTGGGACTATCAACAGATGTAAGGGATCCAGGACTAGATACAGGGAAGCAGTTTTGACACCGCGGTCTTGGAACAATGCATACAGGAGATATAATAAGCAACCGCTCAGTGCACTGCCAACCTTGCAGCAGTTTGAGCAGAGAAGGGAGGTCTCCATGCGAAGATCTCGACACCGACAGAGTGACTCAAGAGTAAGTCACGATGTTTGTGTTGGGGGCCTGTTGGGCGTGGGATCCCCCTAAGGAAAATTTTGGGGCTTAAAGCCCAATTTTTGACTAATTCCGATGTAAAGACTCTGCGATTTGTGGGTGCTAGTTGTAATTGAGTCATAGGGTTTTCCACCCTTACTTTTGTAAATGTAGTGTCAGATTGAGAGTTCTACCCATGGTCTGTGGACCATGGGATTGTATAAATAGAGCGAGGCTCTAAGTGTAAAGAAAGAGGACAAGGATGAGATAAAATCATTCAATGAAGCATTGAGTCGAAGTGTAGAGGCATGTTTTTGGGTCGTGGAGTAGGGGAAGGCTCTACGGCTAATTGCACAGGGTAGGTTGAGTCTATAACCAATTGAAGCATTAATATAGAGAAGTTCTACAATATTTTTGTGTATTTTTTCCTATTTTATGCATTGAAGTATATTGGGTATAACTTGCAAGTTTACTGTTTATTTTCTGTGAGAACTTATATGAATGTGATGAATAAGTAAATATAATATAAGGTATCTGGTTACATGAAGATAGCTAATTGTTATAAGAAGATTAGTAATATCCATGGTGTGACCTAGGGAAATAGCATAAATCACTGATCTAGCAGAGCGAAAGCCCCATAGCCCCTGGTTAGGGCTGCGTGAAGATGGATATAACAGGGCCACAAAGGCCTCGTGAGCTAGGAAAGTGCACAAAGTAACCAACACGAAAGTATTCACAGTTAGAATAAATCAACCTCTCAGACATCTCAACAGTGCGAAAACCTGGTTCCAACATCCCCCCATACTACTTCAGGTGAGACCTCAGTCCACACTCCACGAATTGTTGCTGAAAGGGCCAGTAGTACAGGGATTTGTTTGGCTAATTAACTCCAAACCTGGGTCAGGCCCCAACAAGCCAACACCCTCACCTGGATATTGACCACCTTGCCCTAGCAGACGGAGACTTTCAAATGAAGGACGCTACTTCCCCTGCCTAGCTTCTAAAGCTCCACTACTAGAGTAAGGACAAATTTTTAAATTAGAACGATGAAATTCACCTTTGGGAGTCTAATTTTCCTAAGTATTTGTTCCGAGAAGTTCACCCATTCCTGTAAATAATTCACTTCTTCCAAGCTTGCTACATTCCCAGTCAAAGAGTAGTTATCAAGTTAGACCTTCCTAGAATAGCCCAAATTTTCCAAACCTTCATCATAGAGGAGTTTCATACTCCTATTGAAAGTCCACCATATGTTGCCACCATTTTTCTGAGGAGGTAGACAAATCATCACCATGCTCTCCTGCATTTTAGGCTACACCTCTGATGAACATGTGGATGAGGTTGTCCTTGCTTTCCTTTCCATCTTTTGCCTAGGCAAGCCTGCTACTATAATGTACAAATATGCTTAGTTCATAGTAGATAGAATGCATGAAAGATTCCATAGACTACCAAATGAGAGATTTTTCAAGTATTCTTCAGTTTTATTTCATATGTTCATGTACTATGAGTCAGACAAATTCCCTGTCAACATTCAGAAGTTAGACACCAAAGGAAATCCTAGATTAGTCATTTATTGGACACCATTGATCCAAAAGTACTCCACTGTATTTACTTATAAACACTTCATTGATTCATTTGTTCATCCTATCATAAACATGCTAACCAGTAGCTATCAGCCAAGGATCAGTCAGAAATCAAAAGGGTTTTACAGTTAGCCAAGAACAGTAAAGTGGGAGACTGGCATCTATACCATGACCACACAGAGATAAGGATATATGGATGCCAACTTGCCCCTTACAAATTGCCCAAATACCTCCCCATGAGGATATTTGCATTAGAATACTTTAGGCAGATAATAAATTCTGATGAAGTAAATTTCCTATTAGCTAGGAAAAAGACCCAATTCAAAATGAAAAACCAATTGGGCCCCTTTATTTGTAATTATAGGGAAGCCAGACCAGAGGCAGATAAGATTCTATAGCAGATGAAATTCAAGAACAGTTTTGTGTGGCAATATGACCCTCATGGATTCTTAAGTAAGCTAAGGCTCAAGGTCAAATTGGGTCCTTTCATCCATCATCCCAAGCCATACATTGAGAGATTTTCCAACCAATTAGAATGGTTGGAAAATACTTTGATAGACATGGATAGTATTGTAGTTGATGTATAGAATAGATTAATTTATGTAGAAAAATAGATTAATACAAGTTCCTTCCTGCAGGTTCCAGAATTAGGAGAACCAATGAATATTCCTCCTATTTTACACACTTCAGCAAATGAGGATAGAAATGCAAAGAGAGCCAGGGAAGAAGGTTCTAGTTCAACCATGGAAACGAAAGATGAAAAATTTGAGATCAGTTACAGGAAGAGGCCCAACCTTAATCCTGTAACTGAACAAGAAAACACCATTGACTCACTAGAAATCACTAACATTGATACAATGGTGGAAAGAAGCAAAGGCCCATCAACTTCAGGAGAAACAAACTAGCCCTCTACCCCAAATACCTAATTTATTAAGAGACAGCTCAGTGTTGAGATCTCTTCATTCACCACGCCTTTGGATAAAAAGAAGGATATCAAAGGTAGATACAAGGAAATTAAGTTCAGGAATGAGAAATTGAAGGCTAAGACTTATGCCCAATACTTCAAGTAGACACCTGCAAATAAAAACAGGTTGATGTCATCCTTTGACATCAAAATAGGTAAAATGTAGATGACCTTCATGCAACCTACAATTTAGTAGCCAAGATCATCAACAGACTATAGGAAATAAGATTTTGAGGTTTTGGCCAGGGATGTTCATCCCATTAACCAAATTGAGTTCCACAAGCAGGTAGGTGAGATGATCTATTCCACCTTGATAGGTAAATCTACGACTACACACAAGACAACATTACAACACAGTAAAAATTAGAAAAGGCCTCCTCACAAGCCAAGGACAACAGAATCAAGTCACTGGAAGACTTGGTTATTGAAGCTTGGACATGATCCCAATGATGTCAAGGCTGTAGAGAAGTTGATAAAGAAAAAGAATGAGGATATTGCTGCTCTCAGAAAGCAACTAAAACTGTCTCATTCAAAGCACCCACAGACAAAAGAGGTCTTAGAAAGCCAAACTCATTAGGAGGAAATGATGGACCTTGTTCTCCAACTAAATGATCAAATGAAGGAAATGGATAAGGAGTTGGACAACTTGATACAGCTGAAATACGCCAGCCTTGAGACTACCACTGCCACTGTCATTGCAGAAATCACTACAATAGTACCATCCACCTTGGCAGCTTCATTGGCTCCTACTGTAGATTTTCCCACTATAGATCACCTGGTAATGCAATGTACTAAAACAAAACACTTGATCTACTTCTACAAACAATTGAGCGGAATCTTAATCGAACATGAGCAACATTAAGCATGAACATATATAATTGAGAATGAGAAGTAATCAACCATAACAAAGAAGATATATCACTGGGGAAAGCACCAACCTAAAACCCCAACTCTGTATTATCATACAAGTGGAAATCTTGTTCAAGTTACAAAAAGAATCAGCCCTCAAGCTATCCTGCTCTCTCTACAATCAAACAATACTTCTCAGAGACTCAATAGACATAGAATATATCTTCCTCAAGCCCTCCAAGCCTCCTATTTCCTTGCGCAATTTTGATTGGGGTCCAATGATATCACATGTGTGAATTGGCCTCATCACACTCACTGTAACCTCAGGTCCAACTGTGCAAGCCTTAAGGAATATTCACCAAGGAATATCCTAGCAACTGATAGTACACTATCCCTCCATCTGATCTCAACTGGGTCTCTAACTGAACTAACATGCATGAGTTATCCATGAGTGAATACTCAATTATCTGAAATATAGTAGTTACATGCATGCAGGCATTAACTAAATAAACTCTCATTAATTTAACAAACTGTTAAATTAATCTAACTGGACTTGACTAAGTTAAACTAAATCAATTGGTTACAACTCATCCTTATCTCTTTAACTGAAGGTTAAATTCCTCAATTAATGGAGAAATTGTTGCATGTGCTCACATAGACTTCAAGTTTGATTTTCCTTAACTAATTAACTCAAGACAAATTAATTAATTGATTTCCAAACTGCTGTTGATATCAAATTTGAATTTTACTTCCTATGTTTAGTCCAGGGACTGGCTACAATAAGAAGTGATCTTGAAATGATATTTATAGAAAAGTTATTTTTAGCACTTTCACTTTTCACCCATTGTAGCTAAGACCTCCAATGGCTGAACTGCTATTTATAGCCCGACTATTTATAACAGTGCTATTTTTAGCAATTTCAACTTTTAGCATTTCTCATTGCACACTTTTCAACACTCACTCTCAACAAGAAAGGGATTATCAGCAACCCCGATCCCATCTATGTGGAACTCGAACTTCCATTTTGATAATGCCTTAGTCAAAATGTCTACATCCTGCTCCTTGGTTGAAACATATTGCAACATCATGATCCTCTTGACCACAGAGTCTCATAGATGATGGTAACGAATATCTATATGCTTGGACCTATCATGAAACACTGGATTCTCATAGAGTTTTATGCAACTCTGATTATCATAGTATATCACCATAGGATCCAGCATCTGACCAAACAATCCCACTAGAATCTTCCACAGCCAAATGGCCTCACATGTTGCCTGACTAGTAGCCATGTATTTAGCCTCTATTGAGCTAAGTGCAACTGATCTCTGTTTCTTGCTATACCAAGAAACTGCAGCTGAACCAAGGTTGAATATTCCTCCAAAAGTTCTCTTTCAGTCTGATGGACTATTAGCCCAATATGCATGTGTGAAGCCTTGCAGCTTCACTCCCTCTGTCTGTTTGTACCACAATCCGTAATGTGTAGTGCCTTTGAGATATCTTAGCACATGCTTCGCTGCTTCCAAAACAGCTTGGTAGGCTGAACCATAGCTTGACTCAGCTGGTTCACCGCAAAGCATAATTCGGTTCATGTGTTCACCAAATACATAACTGTACCCACCAGCTGCCTATAAACAGTAGCAATTACTACCTCACCTGAAGTAGCATCCTCCTTCCTCCAGTTCCTAGCTAGAGGAGTCTGCATGGGTTTGCACTTCTCCATGTGAAAGTGCCTGAGTATCTCATTGGCATACTTGCCTTGAGACACAAATACTTCCCCATCTTTTTGCCACACTTCCATGCCTAGAAAGTCGTGCATGAGGCCCATGTCCTTCATCTCAAACTCTCTTGCAAGGTCCTCCTTGCAAGATTTGATCAGCTGATCATCACCTCTTAAAATCAGATCATCGACATAAAGTACAATAATCAATGGCTTACCTTCTGCATGATGTGTTAAAGGTTTGCATTTGCTTCACTCTTGGTGAAGCCCAACGTGGTGAAATAGTTGTCGATCCTAGTATACCAAGCACGGGGTGCTTTCTTCAGCCCATACAATGCTCACTTGAGCCAGCAAACATGTGAATCACGATCGAAGGTCTCAAATCCTTTGGGTTGATCAATGTATAACTCTTCCTCAATCTTCCCATTGGGGAACTCCATCTTCACATCCATCTGATGGATCTTCCAACCCATCTAAGCTGATAGAGCTAGCACCAATCTGATAGATGAGTACCTTACTACGGGAGAAAAGGTCTCATCGTAGTCAATCCCCTCAAATTGTGAGAAACCTCGGCCAACAAACCATGCCTTGTGTTTCTCAACACCACTACCATCAGCTACCTACTTTACCTTGTAAAGCCATCAAGAACTAACCACTGACTTGTCCCTAGGTCTAGGGACAACATCCCACACATTGTTCCATATGATAGAATTGTACTCTTCTACCATTGCATCAACCTAGATTGGTTACTGCACTGCCTCCTGAAAAGAAGAAGGTTCAGTTGCTACATGCTCCCCAACTACGGCCATGTAGCCAGTTTATCTCTCGGGAGATCTCCTTTATCTGTGCTGAGAGGATGGATGTCCCACATTCTCTCTCACATCTAGCATCAATCTATTAGCTTCCTGCAAGCATTTCCACCCATCTCTGGAAGACTCTCCAGGGGTGGTGGTCTCCACTACTAGATCCTCTGCATGTGGCTGATCCACATCATCAGGAGGCTCCTCCTCCTTTGGAACTAAAAGTTCCTCATTACCATGCAACTTGAGCTCCCTCTCAAGTGACACTTGCATGGTTCTCTGCTAGTTGAACGTCAAATCCCTGCACACTACGGTCCTCTGACTGGCAGGCAGAAACACACGATAGCTGTGGGGTGTATCTGTGTACCCCACAAGTATCCCCAACTCAGCTGTTGGGTCTATTTTATTCTGAGCATCTTTGGTCACATGACATAAAACTAGTGATCCAAAGATGTGGAAGTAACTCAGATCTGGTCACTTTACTGAAAAAACCTCATAGGTGTCTTCATCCCCAAAATACGATGAGGACTTCTGTTCTGAAGGTACACTACTGTATTGCATGTCTCAGCCCACAAATGAAGTGGTAGGCTTTGGTCATGCAACATCGCTCAAGTTGCTCCCACAATAGATCTGTTCTTCCTTTCGGCCACCCCATTCTGTTGTGGGTTATGAGGTGTCGTTAGTTCCCATTTAATTCTTTCTACTGCACAGAAGTCTTTAAATTGCTGGGAAACATACTCTTCACCATTGTCACTACACAAGGCTTTTACTTTCTTTCCTGATTATTTCTCTACCAAGGCTTTAAACTCACAAAACCTCAAGAAGTTCTGATCCTTCTTTTGCATAAAGTAGATCTAGCATCTACAAGAAAAATCATCAATAAAAATAACACAGTACCTTTGCTTACCGGTGGAGGATATAGAGAATGGTCCACATACATCTGAGTGAACTTGCTCTAGGATTGCTCTAGCGCTACTATCCCAATCCTGAAAGGAAGCTTTCTCATACTTACCCAGGGTGCATCCTTTGCATGTATCTGTTTGCTCTAGTTTTCCCTTGGGTAAGTCAGTAGAAATTTGTTGCATGATCTTCAAGGCCCCGTGATGCAAATCGCCTAGTCTTCTATGCCATAGCTCGCCAACATCTTAGCTTTGCACCACATCTGCTTGGGAACTCAGTGCAACACAATCACCTACCTCCAACTTGTAGAGATTCTTTACTCAAATCCCTATTCGCTTGGTTTGTTCCGCATCGATATGCCTCAAGAAAACTTTCCCTTTACTAAACAATACATCATAGCCTTTATCTTCTAGCATAGCAGTAGACAAAAGATTCTTTTTCAAACCTGGTACATACTTAACAATAGATAGGGTGAGAGGAGCACCATGCTTCCTCTGAAACACAACTATACCTTCACCTGAGACACAGTACTTTCCATCATCACTCATCTCGATTCGCATTTGGAGATCCTTCTCCTCCAATGTACTGAAAAGATTCTTGTCACTCGACATGTGGAAAGAAGCTCCACTGTCCGGGTACAAAACACATTCCACCATGGATGAAACCTTGCATGCAATAAGCGAGAAATCCATCTCAAACTATGAAGCTAGTGCATCACCATCAGATCCATGTGAGGAACCCTTCTTGGATTTCTTCTGTGGACAATTCATAGCATAATGGCCCACTTCATGACATTGAAAGCATCACACCTTTGACTTGTCAACCTTCTTCCCACCATGATAAGATTTGGATTGGGATGCCTTCCCTTTCCCTTTCTTAGCTTTACTTGCTAAAGCTAGATTTTCTTCATCATCTTGTTTTGATGAAGATCCATCCCTGGTGCTCCGCCTTATCTCCTCCTGCATCAGATCCGACCAAAGTCGTTCCCAGTCTAACAATTTCTCTCTTCCATTAACCGAGTCCTGGTAGCTATGGCAGCTCTTTGGAAGACCAAGGAGTGCTAGACTCACCATGTTGTCATCAACAGTCACGACCCCTACACTTGCAAGCTCATCCTTGCAGGTGGTGAGCTTGTTCAGGAACATAGAGATTGTGTCGCCCTTTTCTCACTTGATCTTTTGAAGTTTATCTTTTAGCACCAGCTTCCTCTGATCGCTTCTATTATGATAAAGATCTTTCAATGTTTTCCACATTGAAAACGAAGTCTCCTTCCCATGGAGGCTCGAGACAATGTGATCTCGAACTCCCTCCAGGATGATTCTCCTAGCTCTAGCCACACACTTTTTCCATTCCACTAGTTGAGTAGCATCAGTCGGCTTTTGGACTTCCTGATCATTAAATTCCTTTAGACCGTTATCTTCTAGTACTACCTCCATGCGATCCTTCCAGGTTATATAATTCGAACTCCCATCAAAGGCATATTCGAGTCTTAAACCATTGAATGCCATCGGTGAAATAGATGTGATATGAACTCAATTCAATACTCAGAAACCAAACTTCAAACTTCTCCTGCTTGTATATTGTTCTTCCTTGATCACCTTTGCTCTGATACCATGTATATTTTCCCACTGTAGATCACCTGGTAATGCAATGTACTAAAACAAAACACTTGATCTACTTCTACAAACAATTGAGCGGAAGCTTAATCAAACATGAGCAACATCAAGCATAAACATAAATAATTGAGAATGAGAAGTAATCAACCATAACACAAAAGATATATCACTAGGGAAAGCACCAACCTGAAACCCCAACTCTGTATTATCATACAAGTGGAAACCTTGTTCAAGTTACAAAAAGAATCAGCTCTCAAGCTATCCTGCTCTCTCTGCAATCAAACAATACTGCTCATAGACTCAATAGACATAGAATATATCTTCCTCAAGCCCTCCAAGCCTCTTGTTTCCTTGTGCAGTTTTGATTGGGGTCTAATGATATCACATGTGTGAATTGGACTCATCAAACTCACTGTAACCTCAGATCCAACTATGCAATCCTTAAGGAATAATATTCCTTCTGCATGCAAGGAATACTCACTAAGGAATATCCTAGAAAATGATAGTACACTGTCCCTCCATCTAATCTCAACTAGGTCTCTGACTGAATTGACATGGATGAGTTATCCATGAGTGAATACTCAGTTATCTGAAATACAATAGTTACATTCATGCAAGCATTAACTAACTAAACTCTCATTAATTTAACAAACTGTTAAATTAATCTAACTAGACTTGACTTAGTTAAACTAAGTCAACTGATTACAACTCATCCTTATCTCTTTAGCTGAAGGTTAAATTCCTCAATTAATGGAGAAACTGTTGCATGTGCTCACGTAGACTTCAAGGTTGATTTTCCTTAACTAATTAACTCAAGATGAATTAATTAATTCATTTCCAAACTGATGTTGATATCAAATTCGAATTTTACTTCCTATGTTTAGTCCAGGGACTGACTAAAATAAGAAGGGATCTCGAAATGCTATTTTTAGAAAAGTTGTTTTTAGCACTTTCACTTTTCACCCATTGTAGCTAAGACCTCCAATGGCTGAACTATTATTTATATCGCGACTATTTATAACAATGTTATTTTTGGCAATTTCTATTTTTAGCATTTCTTGTTGCATACTTTTCAACACCTACAGCTCCATTGGCTACAAGACTACCAACTGCCACAACATCTACATCAGCAATAGGCTCAACAACAACAGCAGCTCAGCCAGGTGATGAGGCAAGTAAATTGGTCAAGGTAATGGAAGACATGTCCATTCAGACCACGAAAATAAACAAGCTTAAGGAAAGGATAACCAATCTAGAGAATGATAACAAGCTTGCACAAATTATGCACAAGGAAGAAGTTCGGAAGTCAACCGGCTTGACTGAAAGGATGAAAAGATTGGAGAAAGAATTAACATTAAAGGAGCCACTTGGCCAAGCTAAGGAACAATTATGGGCCAATATCATTGACTCTATCAATGATATTCGGCCATCCATTCAAGTAATATTTGAGAAAAATGACTTAGTGAAAGAGGCTACATAATCCATTCAAAGAGTTAAGGTTGAACTGGGAGACATGCTAGAAGTAGCCACTAGGATCATTCACTTCCTCAACTCCAAAAACAAATATGAATTACAGGAGCTGGACATACCAGACAAGACTGGCACCATACTAGAAGTAAAAAGGGAACTCACCAAGAGAAATTAAATGCTGAACCTTGACGAAAAATACCAAACCATGCAGCTGGATATAGATAGGTTTATGGTAAAGTTTGATGTTTTGAGGCAAAAAGGTCTGCCTAATTCCTTGGTGATAAATGATAAATTGATGCCATAGGACGACTACAACAGGATAATCAGAGAGGTGGCCAGAGATCAGGTAAATACTTCCTCTCTGAAGGGGATGCCTACTGGAAAGGTTCTATATCAGAAATTTGAGAACCTATCTTACCTCTAGCATGAGGTAAAACACCTTTTTGTGAACAGGCCCACTTTTTCCAAGTATACATAAGCAGATGAAATCTACAGGAAGATGATAAATATTTAATTACCAAGTGTAGACACATGTTGGGTGTGGAGCCTAATTATCTTCTGTATTCAAAGGTATCACTGCATTGGACCCCAGTTCGTAATGGGCGGCAATGCCGCCCGTAAAATATTCGCTGCAGGGGGGGTCCGGGGGGGCGGATGCAACCTTTGGGAGCCGATCGGGGGCAGCGCCCCCGAAGCTAAGAATAGAAGTAAAATTGCCTTGTAAAATGTTGTAATTTCATAGTCAATCTAGGCTATTCATTAGGCGGATATCTGATGGTAGAAGTTATGTTTAATTTAGGGATTTTTGCCTTAGAAGGCAACCCCTCGCTATCTATGAGGGAATTGTATTGCGTCTATGTATATCTATATTCTGAGTGAGGAAGAGAGAGGAGATTTAGAGTAAAGAGGGAATTACAGTGGATATACTGTAGGTTGTATCCCTTCAATGTGCTGGATAATATAAAGAAAAAGATTGGATGTTTCTCCATGGACGTAGCCCAAACTGGGTGAACCACGTATATCTGTGTCTCTCTTGTTTTATGTGTTTTCTATGTTTATATTTATGCAATATTTTATGTGTTCCATTGCTCTGTAATATATAGTTTTCTAACAACATGGGATAAATTGAATGATTTACTATAAAAATACACAATCAAAATATGAAAATTGACAATCATAGTGCAAAAGGCACAGTAAAGAAAAAATAACAAGCCAACCAGATGAAAGTGTATAAGGTAAAGTGTATTAGTTGAGAAAGGGAAAAGTAAAAGGAACATTCATCGTGAAGACCAATAGCAAGGCAAAGAATAAACAAAAAAATATCAGAGCATAAAGACAACACAACCAAATAAACAGGGACAACATACAATAGTTAAACATCTGTCTCTATCTTTTTGCTTGAAGATATTTCTTTCTCCTAGATTAATTCCCAAGATAGTTTGGGATATTTTGTAAACTATTTTTGTATAAATACTTCATAATTCGAAGTATTGAGGGTGGATTGCCAGACATTTGTAGAGTTGTATTGATCAGAAACCTGAGGGTTATTCTACCAATTTTTCAAGTCAATAGACTGGACTAAGTAATAAAAAGATTGCATTACAGGATTCATGTGTTGAGCTATTACAATGAAGTATTTCTTTGTCAATTTTGTTATCTTCTTATGTATTACACAAACTTACATGTTATCTAAAGTGAATGAATTAACTGGAAATTTATCTCAGAATTTGTTTAAGTACACTCTATTTTGAATAGTTGATCATTTCTATGTTTTCTTTTGATATCCGGATTTGAGAATCCTTAATTGCTCTCCCATCCTAGTTGACCTCTTTCACTTCTTTCATTATCTGGCCTAAGGAACCCTTAATTTCTCCTTGGATCCGATTGAACCCGACTTCATCATTCCAGCCTTAAGACCTAAAATTACTCAGTTACCTTGCCCTATAGACACTAGTTTTAGAACTTGCTCCAGTCTTGTTTGTCTTGACACTTGACCACATAGCCCAATGGTAAAAGACATCCCTCTACCCATCTAAGTTAGTGATCTCACCACCAAATCTAAATCAAAACCCAAGTACAATCATAACTAGCCTAAAATCAAATAACTAAAACAAAGTTAAATCATAAAGAGATAGCCCTCTCTGAGAATTAGGAAGGCTAGATCCTAATCTCCAAAGTAGGTTTGTGGTTACATCTAATCATTTTTTTTTCTTAACAACTCTAGAGAAATATTTGAGTGATAACACCGTGGTTTGGTAGCTCGCTCCATTGATACTCCTCAGAGGTTAAACGAGTTGTTCTTAGCTAGGTGGCGGGAAAAGAAGAATCCATTGCAGATCTTGGCAGAATACAACACACTAAAAAGGAATCCTAATGAGACAGTTCAGGAATTCACTATAAGGTTCAATCCTATCTACAATTCCATTCTGGATAACATGAAACCTCCACCTGATTTGGCACTTTAGCTACCCAAATGCTTTTGATCTAGATATGGCTTATCAATTGAGGGAAAGAGATCCCCCAACTATGGAATACATGCAGAACAATGCGGTAAGTGTGGAAGCAAATTTGATGATTAAAACATCTCAATTGAAACATGAGAAACCGGAAAAGAGAGTAACCATCAAAGAATAACCTTCATCTTCCATCAATCTTAAGCTAGATACATTGATCATAACCATGGAGAGAATGGTCGACCGGATGATAAATTCGGATAGACCTTGGGAGCCCCGAGTTAGAAATCCTAACTTCAGAAATTAGTAGCAACCTCAGTACAGGATAAAAAAAAGAGAGAATAAAGATTCTAAAGCATCGACATCTCAACAGCCAATTCAGACACCCTTGCAGTAGAATTACGCTCAAGGATAATTTGATGATGAAATAGACCCGATTGTTGAGGAAAATATTTTCTTCAGGGAATATTACCATCCCATTTTCTTGACTGAAAATGAGAAGTATGTCCAGAAGGTGGGGGATCCTAAAGATGAGGACTACATACTGGCAAGTGGCAATGCATTGGAGACCCAAACCAATGATTATCAAAGAGGATATTTGACTGCACTCAGTTCTCAACAAAATCAATATTCTTTGAGGAAAAGAGATGTCCCAATCACTCCTATTCAGAAAAGGGCATCACAACAGAAAGATACCCAATAGAAATCAAATCCTCAAGGTAATCAAAGCAAAGGTAAAGAGATGGTAGCAGCCGATCAAAGCAGAGCAAAACAACCATCTACAAGAATTCCAAGAAAGGACCACAACAGTCAAAAGAAGGATCAGGTACCAAGAGATCTGCCTGAGAAAAGAGACAATGTCCAAAGATGTAGATAACCTAGTTCTTACAATCTAGAAACTGCAATTTCAAAGTTGAAAGTATCAATCCCTCCTACTGAACTAGTCAAAAATAGCCATTACATGTCTGATATAGTTAAAATGCTCAAAATTGATCCTATGTATGACATGGTTAATATTGAAGATGACCTGTCTGAATTGATTTTTGCTCCATCCATAGATGGTTAGTCAGGAGATAATGATGTTTCTCCATTTTATCTCGGTTTAAGAATCCACCAATTCATTCTTCACAAATCCATGCTTGACTCCGAAGCCTCTCATAATTTAATTCCAAAAGTCATCATGGAAAGGTTGGGTCTAGATATAACTTGTGAGTATTGTGACTTGTATTCTTTTGATTCCAGTAAAGTCCATTTTCTTGGTCTAATCAAAGATTTGGTAGTATCCCTGGATCAAATCCCTACAAAGAATGTTTTAATGGATGTGGTGGTAGCTGATATACCACCACGGTTTGGCAAGTTGTTGTCGAGATCTTGGGGAGCAAAACTAAAAGGCACATTGCAGTTAGACTTCTCCTATGCTACCATCCCGATTTTCGGTAAATTGAGAAAGTTATACTGAGAAACAAAAATGAAGTCATGATAACTAGCAAGGAGAAGCCTAATAATCATCTTATAAATGTTGTACATACAGACTTAGAGTCATTTTATATAATGATAGTGTACTGAATTATGTAAATAGTCCGCTTATGGAAATTAAATATGTAACTGATATTTTCAATTGTATAAAAACATTTTCAGATCAGGAAAAGGAAGCGTTGCCAAGTTCACCCGAACATCCATCAAACAAGGCAGACAAAGGTTCTGAACAACCATTACAAAAGGTAATGGAACCTTCAGAATAGTTCAAAGAGAAAGTTCAGAAAATTGACCCAACATAGAAAAATGATGAACAACCCTTGGAAGAGGAACATGGCCTTTGGACCATGGACTTTGATGGTGCTCTTGGGAAATACAGAGGAGGTATTGGCATTTGTAATGAAGCGCTGATCTTGAAGAGGTTAGGTGCACAGAGAATTTCGGTGTACGGTGACTCAAAATTTGTAATCAAGCAAGTTAAGGGTGAATATCAAGCTCATCATCCATGAATGAAACAATATAGAAATGCGGTTTTAGATATTCTTAGGATGTTTCTTGAGTATACACTTTCATTTGTACAAAGGAATCATAATATTATGGTGGATTCATTAACTATAGTTGCAAGTAATTTTCAAATTCCCATCTTTTCAAACAAAAAATTCAAGATTCATGTGAAGTATCGACCCTCTGTTCTTGACAACTTGTGATATTGGCAAGTATTCTGGGATGACAAACATGTGAATAACTTTCTTCAGAGTGAAGGAGAGTTTGAAAATTGTTCTATGGATGAAGTTTATGATGAATATGATCAAGTCATCGAGGCAGCTCAAGTTGATTTACTACATCTAAAAGATAACAATATTCCAAAAGGTCGTGTACCTTTGGAAGACTTGCTGGATCAAGATGATGTAGCAAGGAAGCCTACATTGGTACCTAATGAGAAAGGTGTTTAAGATGTGAACATTGGAAAAATGCAAACAAAAAATGATCAAGCTTTCCAAAACATTGTCTCCTGAGGTAAAAGAGAAATAAATTCATCTATTGTCTGAATTTTCTGATGTTTTCGCTTGGGATTATGCATATTTAAAGGAGTATGACAAGAAAATAATTCAGCATACCATCCTAATCAAGCCTGATCAAAAACCCTTTAGACAAAAACTAAGAAGGATTAACCCAAGGTTGTTTCCATCCATAGAGAAAGAAGTTAATAGACTTTACAAGGTGTGCATCATTATTCCTATTAGATTTTCTGATTGGATATCAAATCTAGTCCCAACGAGAAAGAAGACTAGGGAGATTAGGCTCTTCGTAGACTTTAGAAACTTGAAAAAAGTAACTCTGAAATATAATCATCCGCTTCCAAAAATGGACCATATCCTTCAGAGAGTTGTGGGCGCTTCCCGAATGTCACTTTTGGATGGCTACTCAGGTTAAAATCAAGTTTTAGTGCATGAAGATGATCAGGACAAGACAACATTCACAACACATTGGGGCACATTCAAATATGCAAAGATGCCATTTGGTCTCAAAAATGTAGGGGCCACTTTTCAGCGTGCCATGGACATAGCCTTTTAAGATGAAAAAGATGTTTTCTTGGTTGTATACTTAGATGATGTAGCTGTATTTTCACATTCAAGTGATGAACATTTGCATCATTTAAGGGTAATTTTTCAGAAGTGTAGAAAGTTCGAGATCTCTCTCAATCCAAAGAAAATTTTGTTTGCTATGGAGGAAGGCAAACTTCTCGTCCACATCATCTCGAAAGATGGCATCCAGATTGATCCTTCACAAGTATAAGCCATTCAACAAATTTATTTCCCTCGTAGAAAGAAAGAAATCCAAGAATTCAATGCTAAGATGAATTTATTATGCAAATTTATTCCTAATTTAGCTGAACATATAAGAGAAATGACCAATATGTTGAAAAAGGATAATGAGGTCAAATGGTTTGAAGAAGCCTGCAAGTCCTTTGATGTGGTGAAGCTTGCCTTAACCACTACTCCTGTTTTGATTAGTCCTGATTACACCAATGATTTTATTATATTTTCATTTGCTTCTGAGCATACCATAGCAGCAATACTAATGTAAAAAAGGGATAAAACTGATATGCCAATAGCATTTTTCAGTTGCAACATCAAGGATGCATCCCTTAAGTACAACATCATTGAAAAATAGGTCTTGGCTTTGGTAAAGGTGATCAAATATTTCAGAGTTTACATTTTACATTTGCATACTCTTGCTTTTGTACCTAATGCAGCGGTAAAAGAAGTTCTTGTGCAAAATGATCTGAAAGGTAGAAGAGGTAGATGGATAGCAACATTATTAGAATATGATCTTGAGATCAAGCCTACAAAGCTGATCAAGGGTCAAGGCTTAGCCAAACTCATGGCCAAGTCAAACCTTCATGCTCTAGACATAAACCTTGTAGCGACATTATTCGACAATCAAGAAGAAGTGGATCTCATTCAGGTATCTGAAATTTTTCTATCATCCCCATGATATTTTGATATTATTTATGTGCTATAACATCTAAATTCCCCCTCCAAGCATGTCTGAGGCTAAGAGCAGGTCATTGAAGTTGAAGGCTTCCAAATATTGTATCATGGAGAGTGCACTTTATTGGAAAGATCCAGGAGGTGTGTTGTTGAATTGTTTGACCAAAGATGAGTTCAAACAAGTAATAAATGACTTCCACAAAGGAGATTGTGGGGGCCATTTGTATTGGAAGACCACGACGAACAAAGTACTGAGAGAGGGTTACTATTGGCCTACACTTTTTGCAGATATCTACAAGGTAGTGATGAGTTGTCATGAATGTCAAGTTTTCCAAGGTAAAAGAGAGCTTCTTCCTTTGCCTCTACAACCAATATCAGTTAATGAACCTTTTTAGTAGTGGGGCCTAAATTTCATAGGTGAGATCAATCCGTCATCATCTGCACAACACAAGTGGATATTGACATCTATAGACTACTTTACTAAGTGGATCAAAGTGATCCCAACCAAGCAAGAAACATATTCAGTTATCATTTAGTTTTTAGAAACTAATATTTTGTCCAATTTTGGTTGTCCAAACAATATTATCACAGAAAACGCAACAACATTAAAGTCCAAAAAGATGACTGAGTTTTGTGACAAATACAACATAAAGTTGGGGCATTCTACAACATACTATCCACAAGGAAATAGTCTGGCAGAGTCCTCCAATAAATCTTTAGTCAGTATCATCAAGAAAATGTTGGAGGCCAAAAAAAAGAATTGGCACAAAAAGTTAATCAATGCACTGTGGGAAGATCGGGTAAGTAGTAAGAAATCTCTTCGGCTTTCTCCTTTTTAGATTGTGTATGGAGTAGATATTGTTTTTCCTTCATCATTAGCAGTCCTGGTCATGAAATTGTTATAAGAAGTGGGAAGTGAAGAGAATGATATTCAGCGCCGGATAAATCAAATGGTTCACTTAGAGCAGACATGAGATGAGGTATTTTAGAACACTTCTAAGCTTCATGAGAGGATAAGGAGGATCTATGACCAGAAAACAAAGGAAGATGATTTTAAAATTGGAGATGTGGTACTTTGTTGGGATACCAGAAACGAAGACAAGGGTAAGCATGGTAAATTTGAAAACCTATGGAAAGGCCCTTATTAGATTTCAGCTTTACGAGGACAAAATGCTTTCTTGTTGGATGAGATGAATGGAGAACCATGTTTAGGAGGACCAGTCAATGGTAGGCTCCTGAAACATTACCTTTTCTAAATTGTCCTGGTTTCATGGTACATACATTTTAAATTTTCTGCAAGTGTGAAGCAAACATCATTGGAGTTCGAAGACCGAAGTGAAGGTCGTGGAGCTTCACTGATTTTCTTCCATTTTTAGTATTTAGTCCTTTGTCATGTAAGTCAATTTCAAGTCAGTTTTGAGTCAGTTTGACTTATTTGAGTTGTCAGCATTTAATCATGCATTCCAATTTGAGTTTTTGACCGTATTGGCCCATATGGTTAGGCACTTGGTCTACAGTGTTCTTGGCACCTCCAAGGAGCTTCCATCCCCAAATAAGGCCGATGTTATAGTCAGTATTTGCATACTTCCATCAGTGATCAAAATTCCTCTTTTGTATCATATTAGTGTCCGATGTTGAAAATTTTTATCATTCCACCTAGGTCATCATAAAAAATTTTACTCACTGATGGTAGCCCAAGCTGAAGCCTCATCCCCTCTCAAAAATTTAGATTTGTTGGCCAACTTTCATGTGTCTTGCTGAGCATACATTGACTATAAAAGATCGTTTCATCATGTTTTATGTCAGTCAAGTCCACCTGAATTCCAGTCATTCATGGTCCCATTAGGTCACTAGGTTTTATTTTCCAAGGTCCAATAAAACAAAAATTCACTGCATAAAGCCAACAAAGTATGAGAGTGAAGAAAATAATACCCCCTTTTTCAGTTAAATAAGGGTTAATAAGCATGTAACCATGGTTTCTAAAGTTCCAAATTTGATTTTAAGAAAGAAATTCATTCCAGTTTGTAAATTTTTATTTCAAAAGAGAGATGTAATAATTTTTATTTATTTATGTAATTTTATGTTTATCATATGTAATAAGTCACTATTCTTAGCTGTTTACTCAAACTCCATTGCCAATATCATCCAAACAAAAGTCAAAAGTGAAGATTTCCAAAGCTTCAACATCATCCACTTGCAAAGAAAAGGTCAGAAAGCAAATTAGCAAAGAGGTCAAAAAAGGGGTCAAATGAAACATTAGAAAATGGGTTTGAAAAGAAAAAGATCAAATTCACTCACCTATAAAGGACTTCTTGCCTTCAAACTCACCTCATTTTTCCTCCTAGCACTCATTGAGCAAACCCCAAGAGAGTTTTTTCACATTTCTGGGAAAAATCAACAAAAACAGGGTAGGTGCTATGTGTTTCCTTCTGGCACTGCCCGTTCTCTTTTGGCGCTACGTTTTTACCTGGTCTTGCACGTTTCCTTAAGGTGTTGTTTGTTCCCTTAAGGCATTGCACATTTGGCTGAGGCGCTACACACTCTGTATTGGCACTGCGCATTTGTCCAACAATGCTCCAGTCATCTCTTCAGCTCCTCAAAATCACTTTCAAGCTTAAATCAAGTAAGTAGCAGCTAAGGGATGCCATTTTCCTCCTCCTCAAGTCAATTCCTAAGTGTTTGAAAGGTTTATTGAAGATTTGGTTTAATTTTTACATCTAAACCCTAGATTTCCCCCAAAAAACTACCTTCCACTCTCATTCCCTTTTGTACACTTCCCTCTAACCCTTTGTCCCAAAACCCTAAGTCCTAGGTGATAGAACACTACCTAGGCTCCCAAACCCCTATATTGTAAAGAAATTTTCCCATCCCAAAACTATCATACTATTACCCTATACCCCTCTCCAATACACATATCCCTTCACCCATCATCTTCATATTTACCCTTCCCCATTTACTATTCCCTAAAAAAACTACATTCCCCCTACCTTACACCTCCCTAGGGTTTGATACTAAAACAACATGGAAGAGGAGGAATACAGAACACATAGTGAGGAAGAGGAAATAGATAGAGAAGAAGACAGGGAATAGAGGAGGCCACACAAAGGAGGCTAGATAAACAGTTTTGAGCCCACAGATCTCAGGGAACTCTTAGCATCCCCTATGACTGTGGCATCCTTCAAATGGCTAGGATGTTATTATTTCTGTGAGCAAGTGCAGGCAATCCAACATCATCATAAGTTGACAAGGCTCTTGATTTCTAAATGCCAAGATAACTAGGTCACTCTAGCAGGTATAACTTTCACTTTGTCTACTGCCATCATATTAGTTGCCACTGAGATTCCAGATGTTGGGGGAAAATTGGTTAAACATGGTTATTTAGAGAGGCATTATTATGAGCCTTACATGAAACCAAGGTATAGAAATGTAAGAAGGGGCTATTTTCCTTTTTCGCACCTCCTTGACAGATATGCCCTAATGACGAAGATTATAATGAAATATTTTTCATGTGAAGGTAGATTCTCTAGGGTCTATTCTTATCATATCCGACTCTTAATGCATTTCACTAGGGTAAAAATGCTCAATATACCCTATTATCTTTTCTAGAGTGTTGAGAAGATGGCCTGCATTGCCCAAAAGAGGGAGTACAAAGATCAAATGAAGAGCCTATTTCAGCATTCCCTCATTAATATCAAAGTCCTTTACTATCTCAAGGAACTCAATATTGCATGGAGTACCTTCATAGCTAATCCCATATTCACGCATGCATCTACCCAAAATATTCAAAGCATCCCTTCATCATCTCATCCATCCACCTCCATTCCTCCATCTCAGCCCATACATCATTCATCCTCATCTAATGAGTCAGCGACACCATCACCTCCATCATCACCATTTCATGAGCCTATTCAGTCCCCTAGTAGAGATGAAGGCAGTTAGCAAGAGCACATGGAACATAGTGAGATCAACAAGCCTAAATGGGTTGGTTTAGGTACTTTGGCACATCCTATCAGAGAGGGCATAGGCAAGTGTTTGACCCACTAATTGTGGGAGGGGCCTTGCCTTCTTCATCAGCAAAGAAGGTACATATTGGCAAGGAAAAAGTGACAGAGGCATAGATTCAGTAGGAGGAGGACCTCCATGAGACAGAGCAAGATTTTCACTTAGTTGACCTAAGTGAAAATGATGATAGTGAGAGAACAACCATTTCTCTCAAAGAGAAATAAGCACTCATAGGGGAACTCTAGGTCAATTTGTAGAGGGAAAAATATATCTTCACATACTATGAGAAGGAAAACAAGTAGTTAGAGACCAAACATGAGCTCATGGAAATTTCAGTGCATCAAGGAAAAGAGGGACGCTTAAAAGGCTAAAGCCTTACTTGACCAAGCATATGGAGAATACAGTGATCATCTGGAGGAATAGGTTCCAAGAAAAAGGCCAAGGACTAGAGGCCTAAAGAGAGCTTTGGAGCTAGAAAAACAATTGGAGGCTGAGCTAGCTAATGAGGTCACCCTAAATCAACAATTTTTCGAAATGGTAAATGAGAACCAGGATCATTGGCTTGAGAGGGTGAACACCCATATTGAAAGTCTCTTAGACAAGGCCAAAAGAGAAACTGGCCTTCAAAGAAGGATGGCAAAATAGTATTGCCGAAAAAACCAAATATTAAGGGAAAAGCTCAAAGCTGCTAGGCCAAGAATTGAAGCCCTAACTCACCATGAGGAGAAGAAGAAGCTAGATATACTTGAAGAGGCTTCACTCCATGCCTAGCCACCTTAGACATCAACTTTTTGAACAATTTTGAAGACCCTTGGCTCAATTTTTGTCATGTTTCTAGGCAATTTGTATATCAGTAGTCTGGTCAAACGCGTAGTGCCTTAGGTGCTGCACACTTTTTGGAGGAATAGCCACCACCATTGGATTTAGAAGGACCAAGACATCCAGGAGAACCATGTTTCCAGCCCTGGAAAGCAAAAATAGTGGGTGAAAAAGACAAAAAACCACCTAAAAATCATGTTTATGCCTCTTTTCTAGACTAGGCACTACGCGTTTGAGTAGTCTTGGGAGAATAGAAGTTTGGAGGGGGAAATCAAGCCCATTTTGAAAACCAAGGGTAGCTTCGGAAGCTAGACAGGATATGATTTCCAATGAGCTATCCTGGGCTAGATTTTGATGTCAGGAATGTAGGTAAAAGTCAACTTGAAGATGGAACTGCGCATTTGACACTAGCGCTACGCATTTGACAGTCAGCCCAACTTTTCATTGTTTCTCTCCAAATTGATCTTTACCTATGGGAAATTAGTGTTTTACTGATGTAATTGATAAGGATGATGCAATTATTATGTTTTTACTATTACCAAGGGTAAATACATTAGGTAAATTTCCTCTATCACTTGTAATGAATGAGTTCACTTAAATTAGGGATGAGTCACTTTAACCAACCTACACCCTAGCTATCAGTTCAGTTTTTGTCGGAACTACTCCTCTCATGGATTCGACCCCTGAGGCTAGGATGAGTTGGTTTTGAGGCCTATATCATGTAATTTTTCAGTCATTCTGCAGGTTGGACTCCATTAGATATTGTATTCGTGTTTTAGACATTGGCATGAAATATATTAGATGAGTTGCAGCGATTTTGATGAGATTCTCGTGGCATGATATTTTGATATTGTTTATTCTTCAGTTTCATATGTATGAATGTTTTTTACCTTCCAAGATTCATTTTACTCTAAGTATGTTTGATTTTCAAGGTATTATATGCATACATCATCTTGTATGCTATGTTTTGGGAAAATCATCATAGATTGTTTCATTTCTTCAGTTTGAAAATAATTCATGATCCTCATACTCTTTTTAGTCCCTCACTAGTCTAAGCCATCTCATCACTATACTACCAAGTGATAAAGTAACTTTCCTACCTTGCCCCATCATATGTCTCCAATTTTGATTCTCTTTTGCCTTGACCTAGTTCACTCTCTAATCTAATCCACTCATCCAGTGACTACCCCAATAAAAAATCAAATCAAAAAACCCCGAGCTACTATACATAGCCTAAAACCCTAATCCATCCAACCCTCTTAGCTATGATTCTTTGGAGAGATCCCTCTCCAGCTTGGTAGGGCTAGCTACCAAGTCAAAAGGTTGGTCTGCGGTTACCTCAGCTGGACTCTTCCTCAGCCCTGGAGATTCGAAGGAGTGATAATAGGTCCAAACATGAACCCGTTTCCACACTGCGAAACTCCATGCCTGTACTCATCATTCTGCTCTGTGTGTTCAAGCTCATTCAACTAGTAGAAACAAAGAAGGGGAAAACATAAACGAGCAAACCTATGTTAGAGGTATTACATGCTTATCTGAAGGAACAATCTCTCTTGCTCTCAATAAGTTGGGATCCCTCTTCCACCCAAAAAATAAATAAGTGCCTATGCACAATCCTCTTTTAAAAAGTACAAAGGCAAAAGTAGAGAAAGGCTTCCTATGCAGAGAGGTGAAGAATGAAAATCCACCAAGGTACTGACCAGACTCACTGGAAATGGAGAAATGTGTGTGTTCCTACATGACTCCACCAGGGTACTGTCCAGGCCTGCTTGCAGCGGAGCAACACCAAAGATGAAAACTTATACTCTAATTTTTTTTAACTTGCGAGCCAAACTACCCTTCCCGATTTTGAAATACTGTGATTAAGCTGAAACTTGTTGTTGTGTTTGAATGAATTGGAAAAAGGTGAACCATGTATGTTCATGGGGTAAGTGGGGAAGCCAAAGTAACCCAAACAATGATTCAATACTCCCTAATGGACCAAGGCCCTCTGTTGTCAATGGACCAAAACAGAGAAGCTAGTATTCAACCAGTGTGTTGCCAAGTGTTGTAGCGGCTACAACACCCTCCAAAATTTTGGTCTGTGTCCGATTTCAAAGCCTTCCTTGGTTTTTTCCTTGATGTTTTCAAACACTTGATCTCATCCCATGAGCTTGTGTCTACTCTTTGTACCCTCCTCACTTGACCATTCACCAGACGTATTTTAGTATGTTAGACACCAGACCATGCTTGCAGTCATGTTTTAGCTATGTTCATGATTCATCTTCATGTGTACAAGTTGCATTCACTATGTAAGCACATGTCTCACTCATACATGAAGTTGTATGCAATTTCACGCAAGTGTCTTTGCGATCTTTCAACGATCTATCTCAAGTGTCGCACTTGTCGCTCTCACTCGTTGGTCAGTCACACTGAGCATGTTGTCATGTTGGTTCGAGGTGTCTTGTGTTTGAGTCGTGTTGAGTGTGTGTTCGCAAGGTCATGCATGCACAAGTTCACTCGCTCACACACTTAGTAATTTTGCTGAAACTCTGCTGACCATACCACCCTCCAACAACTAGACCTCCACTGAGCTACACTGTGCAGTCTCAGCCCTCAGTGATCATGTACTACTACCCAGAATTAACCTGACTATGCAATCTTGGAATCAACCTGACTGAATGTCATGCAGAAAAATGCAGAAGTTTCTCAACAAGCCATCTCAATTTGTGCTTCCCACAATTAAACCTATTAAGCTTCCCGCTGGTCAACCAGAGAGTTTGACCGAGAAGTGACCTTGGGCTTCACTCCTCTAAAAAATTGCATAGAAGATACCAGCATGCCGGCCTTTGCTGATTGAAGAAATTTCAAAAACATGAAGGTCATGCACCCAATGCCTTTCACTGCTTTTTCCCCGAAACTTGTGCAGTTTTGTCAGTGAGTCCCCCTGTCAACTAGCTTATTACTCCTCCTGAAAAATGTGCAATTTTGTTGGGTTGTCCTCTAGCTGACCCACACCCCGCTCAGCCCAGAAATTATTCAAATATTTCCTACAAGCCAGCCTCCCATTTCTGTACAGTTTTGGCCAGCGATCTCCTGTAGCTCGGTACCAGCCTCCCTGGATAATCTGCATAGTTTTCACTACCAGTGTCCTCCCTACTACCCGCACTGCCTCCTTGGAAAATTTGCGCAACTTTTCCCTTTAGCCGAGCCAAATCTCATATATGGTCACTATTGTTTCGGACTACTCATCCCAGACTCCCAGTGACCTCTATGAAATTTTCCTTGATAGTGCCCCGAAGCTCGCATCCCGACTTGAAATGTGGTCTATGTAGTTTCAGAGCCTTGTCCTCTCTCCCGGTCCCCTACACTTGAAAACGAAAGATGATGCATCATGGTACACTAGAATATTTTTGGATTTGATGTCATCTCATCATACGTCACTGCAGATACAGGTACATGGATGAGACATGATGCGACGAGGAAAGGGATGAAAAAGGAGTGCATGTTAGGAGACTTTTTCGCAAACTGATGAACACATGAAGCATGCCAATTACCAGCGAATGGGGATACATGCACATGCAACATCAAGTGAAAACCAATACCATCGTAGACTCCACAAACCTTGCCATGCAGAGGTGAAGCTATGATACACTAAGAACACACTCATCACTCAGCAACATTGCAACTCGACATGGACACCACCATCAACATGAATGTACCAGCATTGTCGTGTCGAGTCATGTCATGAGTCATCTCAACCATATCACTACTGTGGGCCATATTGTTGTAATCAATTTAATGTAACATGGAAGTCCAAGAGACCCACATGTAAAGTTCAAGATTCATGTAAATTTGAAGAGTCATGTAAGCCAAACAGTCATGAGGGAAGTCGAACAGTCATAAGGGTCAGTTTCACCCTTGGCTATATATACCCCTCATTTTTACATCCAAAGGAATTTTCACCTTGGCTCCTCCCACATAGCCTTGAGAGTATTTAGTCTTTTCTTTGAGGAGTGAGTAGTGGCTCCAATGCCTCGCTATCAGGGTTAGCGATGTATGGTGCACCGATGTGTATTGGAACTTTTGCTTTATTCAAAAACTTGATAACAGGCCAACACGTTTTCACACGTATTGTATTCATTTGCAAGACTATTCTTTGGATGCTTGTAATGCATGTTGCTTTAACCTGTATTAAGATAGTTGAACTATTTTGAACGTTTTAGTACATTTTATATTAGAAATGTGTTGTAGCAGTTGTTAACATTATCTCGCCCATGTGGAATATTCCATTGGACACTCGACATATTCATTCTTGTAAGCGTGTTATAACAACTGGCACACTCATGTGGACTATTCTGCTGGGTGTTGTATGTGATATCTGTTCACTGTGTGTTTGTGACTGTCACATCCATGTGGACTACTCTACCAGAAGTTGCGCATGTCCTGCTATGTTGGGTCTCTCTAATAGATTTGGGACTATTCCCTTTCGACTTGAGACTCACTCTCACCCTCTCCCTCCATAGTGAAAGAACCTTGACACAAGTGACACTAAGCACTCACCACTATCATGTGCTGGCAAGCAAGAGCTAAGGCAAATCCTTAAGATAATAGCAACTGCGCCATCATACCGGATGGGGCTCCTACACCAAATGGTGTGAGGTCTAGTTGGGACTTCATATCGGGGAGATTCCCTGAATGTTGGTGGGTCTACCATCATCAACACATGCTAAAATAAAAGTGGAATTATTGCAACCAAAATGTCCTCTTCTTGATACCCAACTAGTGTAGTGAGTATCATAACCTCCAAAATTAAATTATGTTTTGTTTTGTTAAAATAAAATTATGAAGTATAAGGATTTGAAATTGTGACCTTTAATATACGAAAGCTAACTATATAAGATTTTCTAACCACAATGTCCTTTTCATTTCTTGATTTTATATTCATAAATTTTATAATTTAAATTGAACCAAATCAAAATCAATGCTTGACAACAAAAATCAAAACCTGATGTCAAATTTTGTGCAACACAACGAACCAATGGCCACTTTTCTCTGCTACCTTGTTTGTGGAAACTATCAAATTTTTGGTTGAAAAGGATATCTTCTTATTAATCCAATAGGTAGGAGATTGATAAGTTGAACCGTTCTCAACGTTTTATGGATTGTGCACATAGACAAATCTCGAGCTATTGGAACAAATTCAAGCAACTTAGGAGCACTTCTCTACTCATAGTAGAGAACATGTTGGACAAACGTGGTTTTCACACAAAAGTCTCCATCCAGGCTTTATAAGGCACTCCAGAAAATATAATACTATAAATTCTAGAAATATAATTCTTTTACATTACTTTTTAAATGGTTGGACTCACCTCACAGAATAGAACTCAAAATTGCAATGTTTCCCCTTTTTGGCAACCTCCTTCGTAGCTTTAAATAGTGGAGGGAACATTTTTTTCACAGCCAATAGCAATTTATTTCGACAAGAAATCTTTTGAAATTATCAGTGAAAATTGTAGTCATTTGTACTAGTACTAGTTTAGCCAATTTTCCAAGACAAACTATTATCTGACTATCATTTTGTATGAGAGATGTATTTTAAAAACCCATTGTAAATTCATTCATTTAGTGGATAATTTTCCTCAACATTCCTAAGTATTATTGGTGCTCATAAATGAGGTCATTATGCCTCTGCCAATAATATGTTATACCTTACATATGTTAAGAGTATAAAAGATTTCTTGGCCGTAAGCTTCCATATGCATTTCAGTGAAAAAAAATGGTATGCACCCTCTCACCTTGAAAGTCTTCGATCCTCAATCTAATCTCAGTATTAATGTCTTCCCTGATAGCTAAGAGGATTTTCTTCCTTATGGTATAGAAGATTTGGAGGCCTCTATCTAAATTCGTGAAATTGTTTCAACAATTCTATGGTTGCAACCTCAAGCATTCAAAATACTACAATTTAAATAAAACATAAGCTTATTTATAGTAAATTTGCATAAATGTAACATAACCTATCTCGATTTTGTAACAATAGAACATGGTATGTCCTAATCAATCATGTTTTTCACTTTCTATATATTAAAATATATTATTTCCACACAAAAAAACTGATCAAAGCATGAGTTTCACTAAAAAAGGTTTCTTGTACTTATTAATTTATATCAGAATACATACTCTTCTCTCTCATCAATGATGTAACAAATTTCCTTTTGTGCCTCTTTCATCTAGATAATGTAGTTCTTGAGGTTCGTCATATCATCTTAGGTATTTGTCGAGTGATACATCAATGAATCCACAAGCTGATTATGTGCTCCTCTATTGCCTTGGACGAAATGCTAAAAGAAAACTTCAAACGTCTGAGAAGAGCACCCAAGAAGGCCACATAGTCATGGTAATCCTACATAGTGATGGCTCAAGTTATTCAACAGATCATTTTAACTGTACTCTAATAGCACTGTAAAACAAAAATTGGAAACCAACTCAACTGTATATTAATAATGGTACCAAAGAATGATGTACATAGTGTACATCATTCTACATAGTGAAATAATTGATTCAATTTTCAGGTCTTCTTGGAATTCAATAACTAATCACCATAACGCACACTAAACCAAACTATAATCCCAAGGATTAGGTGTCAAACACTAGTATTGTGAAGGATCTCATGTTTTTTTATCACATCATCAATAAGTTTAATGGCACCATATATCAATTGCACAACTTGGTAGCTCCACTTCAAATTAATGAAGTCACAATGCTCTTGGATTGGGTGCAATTTTGATAAGAATCATATTGATAAGATGTTGCAAACCTATGAATTTTTTTTTTTCCACATAGCAGTCCATAGGTTTGAAAGGCTAGGAACAATATTAGATGGTAGAGAAAGTCAAATTGAAGCTTCCAGATTCTACATATACAAAATTCTTTGGAAATATAAATGAACAAAACTTGTAAAAAATAGCACCTAACTAGCCCCTAGTATAATAAAAGCCTTAAGAATGTTACATTGTCAACATGGTTTCCTTGATCTCTATTCTTGCAATAGATGTGTGTTATCTTGAGTGGTGCACATCAAATGAAATATATAAGAAAAAATACATTTGCAAATCACGTTAAACGTCTACTAAAGGATATTATTGGCCTTCTTCAAAACCCTTCAAGCATAAAATGAACATTGATAGCTCGAATAGAGTTGATAATAAAGAGATCATATATATTACATCCTTCCTACTGATGCAATGCCCATAGCTAGAAAATATGCCACTCAAATCACATGTAAATCCTCATATAGAAGAATTTGTATCATGTATTCATATTGAGAATATTCAAGAAAAAATAACAGGACCAATGCTTATCAATGCACATGAGTATGTTCAGGGTAGTGCACATATATGCATGCTTATGCATGCCCATGTATAGTATCATAGTGAAGATCAAAATAAAAGGGATGAATATTATCAAACTATTAAAATATATTATCAACCTTCATCAAAACCAATCTTCGTAAGGGCAAACCATGGGATTCCTTCCCCTACCAAGCACAGCAATAGAAATGATAAGTTGACCCTCCCATTGTTGGATTCATGTAACATGCATCCTATCATGCAATGTGTTCATACAATCTGTTAAACAACAGAGAGGAAAGATGTAACACTCCCTTTTCTTGGAATAAATTGTTCATTGATATCAAAGGGAGAATGCACTTTTGATGAAATGGAAGTAATCTTAAGATGCCCCTATATTTGTTTGTCAATATATGTGATGTTAGACAATCACCATTTGGTTGCCCTCAATACTACATTTCATAGGTTGCATGCATCATGGTCTTCTTGGTTGTCCCTCTTATTATAAAGATAGGCACTAGTTGTGTGTTTCATTTCATGACAGGGCATTGTGAAAATAGAGGGAGTCACAATGTTGTGATGTAGCAACCAGATTGTGATCATGTGTTGTATTATGTAGAGGTTGAAACAAATAGAAACATGCCATAAGGTATATTAGTGGAACATTGTTTTGAGCTTGAGGGTGCAATTTAAGTACAAGAGTGGAAGTGACAAAAAAAATTGTAGCATGGAATCTATAATCACTATAGTGAAAATATCATGATAGTGAGAAGAAGATTCAACATTGTTGTAAGTGGGTAATTGTCCTTGATACAGGAGCCACAAATTTTTGTTTTATCTTTTATTGTTTTGGGGTGGTAGGGTGGTTTTCGGGAAGGAATATGTAGCCTCTTTGAGGAGGTTGTCGGATCCTTCCAGTGGATGTTGGTAAACTGGGGGTTATAGCTCCTTCTAGTAGTGGCTAGAAAAACCTTGGGGTTGTAGCCCTTCCAATTGTAGTTGGAAACCAGAAGTTGTATCTTCCCTTGTAATATAAATAAATTGTTCATATAATTCTTGTATATTTCTTGATGTGATGTTACTAGTTAATTATTTTAATAGTATATTGTAAATAAAAGTGAAAATTGTCTCACCGCCCTCTCAATATTTCCAACAGCTTCCACTCCCTTGTACACCCAAGGGTTGTGGGAGGTGTTAATTTGAATTAACCCAACTTCCATGGTCTCATTATGAAGATGGGGTTATAAAATTTCATCTCACTCAAAGTGTACAAAATTCACATTGGAAAGCACCATCCCATTTAGCTTGTTGAGATCTTTCTAGTGATTTAATTTTTATCTCAACCTGACTTTGGCATTGAAAGTTATGCCCATTTGAAATTTGGCTCCTTAACGCTTGCAACAAGTGCAAGAACTACCACATCATAACCTGAGTGTCCACGTGAAATTAACACATATCTTGTGGTCCCATGTGAGCCCCCTTATGTGATTGCGCCATAGTGTTTTAGGTTATCCATTCCAAATCTCTACGGTGTGAATTTTTTTTTTACATTAGTCACCAAGGAATTTCCTCATCTAGAAACCTTCATCATTTAACCGGAAGCACTACAACGAACTCAGAAATGAATAGAAGGTGTGACAAATGCTTCTCTGTCCATGGATGCCAAATTTGGCATTATAATTCTTTCAACTCTATAGCCATATGTGAATAATGATCCCAAGGATACTCTAATGGCACAGTCCTAGGATGATGTGGCATGAACCATGGCACTACCTGGGATCCATGTCATTTAGTTGTATGCCACCGATCTCCTTTGCATCCTGCTAACATCATATTATTGTCAAGGTGATGTCACTTTACCATGTGGCATCCCCTCATGGACCAATGTTTCATCCAAATTCCTACCCTTTGGCTATCCAAAAGAGTTATTATGCTTGCCACATGCCACACCATCAATGTGCCATGGAAGTAGCTTTGCCACTTCACGAGTCCACGTCCTCCAAAATCTCATATGGTATCCACATGGCCTTACCTGGCCTATGTGGCATCTTCCACCTTAGCCTAGGTCATGGGTCCCATGACGCCTGATCCCCTCATGCAATTCATCAATTCCCTTTGTATCCAATTTTAGTGAATATACAAGAAGACATGGAATTTTCACTTTTGCAAACTTTCCAAACCCTCGTATTCCCAGAGTACTACACTTCACAAGTGCATCTGGACCTCGACCCACTATTTATATCTCTACACAATTTACACAATTTGGATTTATACCAATCTAGCTCACAAACACTTTACATCAAGCACCATCTCCTAGATCACCCCAGATACATTCCTCTCGAGTAGCATCAGACTCCACAAACATCTAGTTCACTCAAGTATTTCTACAAGAATTGTCTACTTGACTACCCATATGCCTGAATGCAATTCCCACTTAGGGAATGTATCTAGCTTGAATAATTATCTGGTGCTTCTACAAACTAGGAAATGTGTTGATTTCCCGGATGTCCAAATACGTGGATGCATCCGCTAAACAACGATGTATCCAACTCCTCCAACCCCAGGATACAATTTAACATTGTAACATAAAAATAAGTATCTGCCTAGATACAAGTGTAGATTAGTTGCTACACATCAAAAACAAGAAATTCTGGGAATTCTTTTAGAATCCCTTCAAAATAGGTCATTTCCTAGCAAATTAAACTTTCAAGCATAGAGTCCAGATGTGAATATAGATCTTTCCAAGGGACTATGTCATACTCAAAGCAAGGTAAATGTGTCCATAAATCAATCATGATAAGTTCATAAAAAAATTTGAGCAAAATCTCCAACAAACATATTTCTTCAGGAAATACCACAAAGCATGCTCCCTTTGATTAGCTCTATACAACATAGATTCATTATAATACTTGGTTACTTTATCCTCATAGGAGAAAGGTTATAACCTTCATCAAGGTCAAACGTATGACTTTCATAACATATCAAATAACTAGATTATATTCCATAACAGATTTAACTATAAGCATATCATACAAATGTACACATTCATGATTCATGGATAACATGCTATTACATATCACTTGTGGAATTTCAAGAAATTATGCATATTTATATAAATAAATTTGTAGCTCATGCAAATTACTGCAAATGCAAAGGTTCATGAGCCCCACATAACCATGAAAACATACTAGTAGACATTCATCATGGACATGTAGGGATATCAAGAGTTATTTAAGAGGTGGAGAAGTTCCACTCACACAACATATAAGCTAAACTACTCAAGGGACAACCAAAAAACATGGCTATAACAAGGATTTTCCCCAAACTCATGAATATAGAAAATTACTAAAAAAATGTGAAATAGCAGGTAAATTCTGATTTTTTTTCAGAACACTAGTCATAGACACATTAGGAAACCTGCAGATGAATTAATAAGGCTGAAACCACATAACCTGGGAAGCTCATATTCACCATATATACACAAGTTAGTTGATCAACCAAAACTACATAATAAATCAAGTATTCATGCATAGACATTACAGGATTAGTGATTAGTCATATGCTCAATAAGGCATATCATATCATGTGATCTAACATGCATATCCAAGAATACTTATTTGTATATATTGATTTAGATGGAAATTTAAGGAGGGAATTCCTCTCTCTACCCAACCATAGGCTAGCTACAATGCAACCTTTCTTGCATTCGACCACCCTTGAGTCAAATCCAAGGTCTGAGGAAAATGCTTACTTGGGAAGAGGGTTCATCAGCCCAACAACCTGCACTTAGTGGTCCATTCACTCACTAAATTTCACAAAGGACACATAAGCTTATAAAATAACTCAATGGTTATAAGATATAGGCACATGGATGATTAACTAGGTCATAAGGAGTAGGTCATTAGTTCAATGGAAAGGAATATGAAAATAGGGATATACGATCAAGCCAAGGTTGACCACTCCAAATATCAAAGCATTTATGCACCTTATATTCTCTCATTGTTTGCTCTCGGTTACCAGAGCACAACTTAGCTCTTTAGTTCATTCTCTCCTCTTCATTTGTGAGTGAGAGCCCCAAGAATGGGCACTGCCTACCACTTTGTACCGCCAGTCCAATCAGGTCCCTTAATTTTGCAGGAGGTGGTTTGGTTAGTTATGGTACATCCTCCCTCTTCGAGTGAGGGTGTTATTCCACTTCTTTACAAAATGCTCATGAATGAGCTCTTCCACTTTAGTTCAGGATTGATCACATCAAATAAAACTTGTTAGAAAAATGAACCCTTTAGTGTACAAACAATATTGGCATTTATTCAACTGGTATGGGTTGTGTCTTTTAAATTAAGACAAGTAGGCGATAAGGCTTTTGGTGTTAAAGAGGATTTATGTAAAGTAGGTTAGCAAGCAAGTTTTCCTTAGGCTAAGGAGCCATAAGGTTGTCCAACCTTTAATTGTGTTAATTCATTGATAATTATTATTATATGCTTAATCATAGGTCCAACCAGTCATGGTCCTTCAATGTTGGCATTACAATCACATTACAATAAGCAGGGGTAGAACATGGGGATATTACAAACCCAAACCCCTTAAAGGATGGTGTTTGAAAAATAGAGAACATCAACAAAAATAGAGCTCTATATTTTTAGCTCTTTACCTGAACAAAATTTACCATGTCTTGAATCGCCATGTCGATCCATGTCATTCACTGTGCTTAGGACTCCTTCAGGGAAAAAAATTATCTCATTGTTTCCTGGGGAACACCTAATGTATGCTTGTTCCCATTGAGTATGCACATGCATTTTTGAGACATACCTTGTGGTCACACACCTTCTAAGTTTAGGCATACCCTTCTTTGAATCCCCAGTCCCTCGGGTAATTCATCCCTTAGCAAGGATTTCTTGCAAGGGAAGAGTTCTTACAGCCAAGCCATCCTTTTGACTTGCATTATTAACACAACATATTACTCATGGCATCTCTCATGGTGATCAATGCATATCATAGGTTTCCAACATCATTGCAATGGCCTAGTTATTGAGGTATTCAACTCCATTATGATGTTGTTGCACACTAAAATATTATCATTTTGATATGGTTTGCTTGTAGTGAATCTCATATATTTAAGCTACACAGTTCAATAGTTTTCCTACATTCATTTAGTTGTTTGTCCAATACCTTTTAGCATGAGTAACTTAGTTATGTGTAACTAGATGTTCTTCTATATATTCATGTATTAGTTATCAGAGTTGTATGTTGTGATTATGCTTGTCTCTTCTATGTGCAGGACTTGATCTGGAGTCAGCTCAGGGGACTTCCACCTAGCCGCATTGTGCTCTCTCACAAATCTACATGTAGGCTTGAGGTAATCTATTTGTCCTACTTTGATAGTTAGTTATTGTTTATGAACATGCATGTAACTTTGTCACGGTTGCAAATAATATTACAGTCTGCCAAAGGTCTTGGGAAGACCTTTGAGGGTATCTCCATTCTCCATACACTGTGCATTTGATCCTACAGCAGAATTGGCGACTCCACTTGGGACTATACATCTAGTTCTCGGTTTACCTGGACAGTGCTCAGTTTCCTCCTCCTTCTAAGACCTCCCTATACTTCTGCATTCCCTTTATGACCCACCAAAACCTTGCTGCATCCTACCTACATATATTCATCATTGAATCTGATCCAAGAAGCCCTATTTTGAACTGTTTTCCCACACTAACACATGTTAGCAGACTAGCAGTGCTTTATAAAGCACTATGTCTGCACACACAGAGTGTTAGTGGATCTAGTAACTCTCTGTGGCCACTGCTACAGAGCGTTAGTCTCCCAAAATCTTGATTTATAGCCATGTCTGAAAACCCAAGGGGATAGGAAGCCTGCTCATGGATTGAAAGAGGATCTGCTACTGCATTTTGTTAGCAAGATAGATGTCCTAATTTTTTTTTTTTTAGGAAATAAGTTGTTTCTTTCTTCTTGAAAAAGTTTTTATCAAAGAAAAAAATCATCAATTCTTCTATTCATTCTTCTATTTAGTTGGTTAAAAGCTGCTTTATTTTGGTTTCAAGTAGTTGTTAGGAAAGCATTGGAAAGATTTATGTTGGTTATGCATGTGTTATAATGACTAAGATGCATGGAACAAATATGAATATGTGAAAGACTCTCACCTGTAGAATACAACTTGTTTTCATTGAATTTAATATTTCCTAAAGCATTGTGTTGTGCATGATTTTTTTGAGTCAGAGTCCCATCACATTTCATACATCAACTCCCCTACCGAAGAAAATAAAAAAGTACACATAAAATTTACCTAAAATCAATCACGAACTCTTTATTAAGCAAACAAACATTAGTTCAGGCTAGGATCTTGGGATAGGTAGTGTGAGTAAACTGCCCAAGATCGAAAACCAAAACTAGTGTCATTAAAAGAGTGAAAATTCCTTCTGCACTCATACTACTGGGACCACTCCAGTCAAAGCGGAGCTAAATATGAGACAACATCAAACTATAAGTGAAGGTATCCTACCTTTGCTTGCAAATCCTTTGGGCATTTTGTGTATTGGGGATCCCTTTGGGGGTTTCGGAGCTGAGTCGAGGACTCAGGTATCCTGCCCACACAGTGTATTGTCTGTGACTATGTCCCCCCCACCCCCCGATAGTGTATGTGATCTGAGGTATCCTTAGTAGCCAATATTTTAGGGACTTACACAAGGTGACTGGGGCAGGCTGCCCTAGTACCTGACACAAATGGAACTACTCCATCTTTAGTTTTTGGGAGGGTGCTCATCTTCACGAGAGTACTTGGCCCTTCAATCTGAGGTTCGGGTGAAGCTCTAGAGTAACCGTAACTGTACATTTGGCCAAACCTCTCCATTATTCATTATGATACTAGGTTTCATCTCCAGTGATCGATGCTTATCAGATAGGGTCATTTCCCTCTGTTTGTTGATTGATCAACTTAGTGTATTTTTTATATTTTTTTAGGTACCCGTGTGCTATCATTGAGACTTTAACAAATATCACGATAACATTTATTGATAAAAATTAATGGTCACCGTGGATACATCCGGCCCTTGTCGTCAATATAGATGATTGTTATGACTTCCTCCACTCATTGTGGAAGATCTGCCGAGCTCCGGTGAACCGGATTCCCCATCTTCGGGGAATCAGTCTCGATCTCACACAAAATCTGTTTGGACAACCGACGTTTCCAGTTTTCTAGAGGATTTATTTACCAAAGGATTTCTTCCTCCCTTTAACCCTCCGTTCATGAATAAGTAGACCCACTCTTGGTTCTTGTGGCACCTGTACTCCCTGCCTCTTTAGAAGAAACATTTCCATCCATCTAGTCAACGACTAATGGGTCGTGGAACTTTGTGGACACTTTTGGTCCTCCACCACTTCCCTAGTTGATAGTCACCACCACACCATTGATGGCAAACCCTGCTATGCCATTTGTCACAGGTACAACAACTCACATGAAACCCTCCACAAGTGAAACCCAACCGATGCCAGGTTTCACCCATTTAGTGTCAAACTGTATACCTTCGACAAGCGCTACATACAACGCTCCTTATAACACCCAATATAACACTACTAGTGCGGTTCTCGTCCACCAACAATATGGTCAATAGCCATTGTATAGTTCAATCCCCCAGATTCAAGTATCTGGGGGCATTCCCAATATGCACATATCGGTTAGGAACTTAACAGTCCCCCCTCCATTCTCAGACATGCATGGTTAGTCATTGAATGACATGAGCGTTCCTTATGTCAATCAAGGACATATGGTTAGTTCTGTGACGTGCAGGAATCCTCAAGGAGGTCCCAACCAATCCATGGGGGCACCCTACTCACAAATTCAAATGAGTCAAGGGGGCACTGCTTATCCTGGGGGCAATTTTATACCCCAACATTAGATTCCCCATGGAAATCCACACTACAATGCCATACCCCAAGGCAACTACTATACCACGCAGCCTATTTTTAATATTGGGACTCAAATGATGGGAGGACCTCAAAGTTCCTCAATTTATATGTCATCGCCTTGGTTCGAGTCAGGGGCACCACCCACTTTTCCTTTCTTGGCAATCTTGGATATCCTCGACTTGTACAAACTTACAAATGACCCCATCTACCACAACTTACTTTGGCCGTCGATCCCGCATAAGATACCAATAGACATCCCTAAGTTCAAAGGGAAACAAGGGGAGGATCCAGGCACTCACATCACCACTTATCATCTTTGGTGTGTTTCCAACTCCATGGTGGATGATAGTGTCCAGTTACATCTTTTTCCCCACACCCTCATTGGCAACACAGCTAAATGGTACATAGAGTTACCATGCATGTCAGTAAATACCTTCGACACTTTAGCGATGGAATTCCTAAAGCACTTTCAGCTACCCATCTACTATGAGACTGGGACAAAGCTCCTCACTTCACTATGCCAGGATACCGCCACCCACATCTTTGATCATATACATGAATGGAGATGTAGGCAGAGGTTAGTTAAAGCTCCCCTCCTAAACTATCTCTTAGTGGACTAGTTCTTCAAGTCCCCACTAATGCAAACCGCTAAAGATGTCACTTTAGGTGGTGCGGTCACAAAAGACCAATCCATATGTCATGCCCAGCACTTAGATCTAATATATTCATGGTCTGGCAATCTTTACAATGTAATCCCCAATGCCCCTCGTAACTGCAATGTTTCCGCTACTCAGCACACTGGAGCACATGCCGATGGGATTGTCGATGCAACCCCTGAGGCTGCTATAAAACAGCTCAGTGGTCACATTTCCCAGATGTCAATGGACCCCTCTACCAAATCAATTGCTCTTCCTACCACCGTGATAAACTTTGTGCTGTCTACGCAAAAACCTGGTGGTAAGAACAAGAAGAATAAGAAAAAGACTGTTCCTTTTGAGGAGCAGTCAAGAAAGTAGAAAAACCCAAAATAGAAGGTCGTTGTGCCTCCTGACGATGGAAAGGATAAATCCTCCAGATTCCCTTGCAAAATCTGTGTTGAAGACCACATGACCTATCGTCGCCCGCGTCTTCAAGAATGCACATAATACATTGGTAAAATAGATACTGGTAGGACCTCCACTGTCCTTAATAATCCTTTCCTTGCTTAGCAATAGCAAAAAATTATCATAAACCAACCCCAACCCCGAAAAGACGGCAACGGTGCTTTGCAACATCGTTCAGCTGGTAAAGGATCTTCTACCATTTACACCTTTGAAATGGTAGATCTATAAACAAGAGCCAAATCCTATGGAGCTCCTGCCGCTCAAGCAGATGAACCTTCCTCAAGTCAAAACCCACTTCCGCCCAATGATTTACATATCGAAAGGCCAGTTGCTGACCTTGTAATTTGCCCCCCAAAGGGGCACTTTGACGCACAACACAAAATACATCTGAACTTGCTGCCCAGAACTGCAACATTATAGAAGACTTGGCACAAGCACCGTCGGCTATGTCAGCGTTCGAAGTATTACAAACATGCCCAGCACAAAGGACAACATTGTTTTCGGCTATTGGTGGTATCGACCCACAGGATTCCATGCTTGTAGTCTTTGACATGGAAAAGTGTAAACCTTCCCTTTCCCACCAGCTTGCATTTCAAGTGCAAACTTTTTCGAAAGGTAAAGGTATACACAAAACTGTCATCGACGAAGGTTCTTCTACCTATGTCATGTCAATTTCATGTTGGCTCACTTTTGGTTCTCCAACCCTATCCCCACTGTTAAATTCCCTTAAAGCTTTTGATGGCCACACTTTCATATGAAAAGGTTACCTAGCTAGCTACCCCATCACTTTGTATGGGAAAACAGTAATGGTGGACATAGAAGTCGTAGATAAAAAGCTCAACCATAATCTCTTGCTGGGTCGCAGTTGGACATATGCCATGACGCTTATCGTATCTACTGTCTTTCACATCATCCTATTTCCATTGGATGGAAAGGTAGTTACAGTAGACCAACTGTCTTTTTGCACCCCAGATTATTCCCCATTACCAAGTGGTTCTGTACCCCTAGTAGGTTGTGTACCTAACTCTTATGTCAGTATCAGTACCCGTCTACTGAAGGCTTCTTCCATCATGGGTTGTTCCCCCTTCAGCCACCCAAGGTTTCACAGACGGTCAATATGCTTTCATCTATTCCTCATGAACAGACCTATCCATGGATTCTACTGGCTCCTTCAAACATTGACACATACGGAGAACAAATGCCACTGTCACCTGCTGAATTGGCCTACCAAGCCATTCAATTTGCATCTGCATCTCTGGTCACTTTGGTTACAGACAATGGTACCACTGCCCCTCCCATAACCACTCCTTCTTTCGATCCACTCAATCAAGTCCTACCTATGGATGAAGCTATTTGAGAAACCATGAGTTTAGAAGAGCAACCTTGGGAGGACTCGCACCATCGTGTTTCGATATCTGATTCGGACATGATGCCTCTTTAAATATTGTTATCTGACGCATCCGAAATCATTTCCTCACCTTATATGACTATCCAAACTTTGTACTCAGAGGGAAACATGGGCCATCTTTCAAAGACATTTCTCATCGATATTTCAGTCAAGACAAGCATCGTAGAAAACAAACAAATTGGAGCCAATCACAATCCTGAGGAAATTGTGAGATTCACCTCCCCTTTTAAGGATTTCCATGATGTTTTCTCTTGGTCTTATGAGGAAATGCATGGCATAGACCCTTCTATTGTCAATCATGAGATCAAGAAAGAGTGAGCATTCTTTTTAGGGTATTTTTCTTGCTCGTTAATCCAAAAAATCTTCGAGTCTCCTTCTTCGGGCTCATTAAACTACCACGAAGAAGATTAAGCATTATTTTTATGGTATTTTTCTTGCTCATTAATACGAAAAAACCTTAAGTCTACTTCTTCAAGCTCGTTAAACTACCATGAAGAAGATCGAGCATTCTTTTTATGGTATTTTTCTTGCTCGTTAATCCGAAAAATCCTCAAGTCTCCTTCTTCGGGCTTGTTAAACTACCACAAAGAAGAGCAAGCGTTCTTTTTATGGTATTTTTCTCGCTCGTTAATCCAAAATATCCTCAAGTCTCCTTCTTCGGGCTTGTTAAATTACCACGAAGAAGAGCGAGTATTCTTTTGATGGTATTTTTCTTGCTCGTTAATCTGAAAAACCTCGAGTCTCCTTCTTTGGGCTCGTTAAAATACTACAAAGAAGATATGAGCATATTCTTTTATGGGATGTTTTCTCACTCTTAAATCAAAAAATCCTCGAGTCTGTCATCGTTGGGCTCACTAAAAACATACAACGATGGTCTGAGCAAGTCTTTTTTTTGCTCTTTTTCTAGCTCATTAAACTGAAAAATACCATTAGAGCATTCTTTTTAGGCACTTTTTTCTCGCTCATAAAACTGAAATAATCCATAGTTTTTTCTTTAGGCTCATTAAATATTTATAAAAATGACCTGATCATTCTTTTAGATATCTTTCTCACTTGTTAAACTGAAAAATCTCAAGTTTTTGTCACTGAGCTCGTTAAAAATCTACGGCAACAAGAGCACTTGCTTTTTTGGGACCATTTCTTGCTCTTAAATTGAAAAATCCCTGAGTTTTTCCCCTTATTCAGGCTCGTTAAATCTATGAAGAAGGAATGAGCAGTTCTTTTACCTCTTTTTCCTTGCTCAATAAATTGAAAAATATACTTTGATTTTTCTTCATTTGACTCGTTCAAATTTGATGAAGGTATTGAGTTCGTCATCACGTGACTCATTAAAAATTCAAGATGAAAAATGAGTTTACTACATCTCCCTGTACGCGTAACAAAATGAGGTCAACATCTATTGAAAATAGGTTTCTCTTTATTTGGATTCAATAGATTAACTCATGGAAAAGTAACCGATCTGGGTATACTATTAACCTTTTGTCACACCCGGTTAACAACTATGACAAAGGGACCACCATGGAGTTGTTCTTTACGATCTTTTCAGACTCTCTAAATATGAAAATACCATCGAGTTGTCTAGTTTGGACTCATTAAATTACATAGATAAGATATAGAGTCGCTCTTTTTATGATCCTTTTCAGACTCTCAAAACATGAAAAGATCGACAAGTTTTCCTGTCTGGACTCATTAAACTAATCGGATAGGGCATAGATTTGTTCTTTTTGCAGTCCTTTTCAGACTCTTAAAATATGAAAAGATTGACAAGTCTACCTGTTTGGACTCACTAAACTATTCAGACGGGGAAATTAGACAATACAACTGCATTCAGTATTAGAAAGTGTGGTTTGGCAGTAGTCGTTCCCTTGAACATGGCACTCCCTCATGTAAACCTTCCTTGTGACGACCTGCCAATATGAATCCTACCATCCTATGTGTTTAGCCTAAACCGATGTTCTTGCATATTTGTATCCTAACACTCTTTGGTGTTCATGAGTCTAGTGTTGCATGGTTAAAACCATTTTCATGCCTTCTATTGTTCAAAGGTTAACCTTTTGTTTCCTCCATCAACCCATCAAGCATATCCTTTCATCATGCCCTCTGTTGTTTAGACCCAATGCTCAAAGATTCCTCAAAAAACAAATCATTCCTTTCCCGTTTCGTGTCGATTGATATAGGACACATTATTGCCAACCTTTTGACAGGTATCTATTGGGTGTGGAGCCTGATTATCTTCTATGTTCAAAGGTTTCAGTCAGACGTATACCCCAGGAACACTGTACAGCCCTCCATGCGGGGGGGACTTGTCCCCCTTGTGGGGGTCCAGGGGCCAGCGGTCCCCTGACGGGGGTTTAGGGGAAGCGCTCTCGAAGCTAAAAATAGATGTAAAATTTCCTTGTAAAAGTATAGTAATTTCTAGTCAATCTGGGCCATTCATTAGGCAGATGATCTGATGGTAGAAGTTATGTTTAATTTAGGGTTTTTTTCCCTAGAAGGTATACCCTCGCTATATATAAGGGAATTGTATTGCGTCTATGTAGATCTATATTTTGAGTGAGGAAGAGAGAGGAGATTGAGAGTGAAGAGGGAATTACAGCAGATCTGTTGTAGGTTGTATCTCTTAAGTTTGCTAGATAATATAATAAAAGAAGGACTAGTTGTTTCTCCGTGGACATAGCCCAAACTGGGTGAACCACGTATATCTGTGTCTCTCTTGTTTTATGCATTTTCTATGTTTATATTTCTGCAATATTTTATGTGTACCATTGCTCTGTAATATATAATTTTCTAACAGTATCTTCCTATCGACTTCAACACTCTATCTAGGAAGCCAACCTAGAAACACATTTAGTGCCTTGGTACTTGCAGACATTAGTGGTAGGTTTCCTTGTGTTTGATCAGAGGTTCTCATTATTGGCTCCTGGTTAAGCGATTCTATGGGTGTTTGACGAAAAAAACATCTTTCACACTCGTTAGATTATACTGTGCATCTTGGAGACCATCACCATTATTGGTGGCCTTCCTCGCATCTGTTAACGACAGCCATTATTGACTGGTAATCAGATGATTTCATGCATGTTTGACATCAACACATATATTCACATGTATCGATATACGCTGTTCAGTGAAGCAAAAATCAAGACCTTGGGTAGAGGCTTGCATCACTCAGCCTTGTTTCCTCTCCCAAGTTGCGTATATTGTTTTTTGGGAGATAACTTATCAGGATGATTCTATTATGACACCGAATCTGCATTGTGCTTATCGGTGGCCAGCATCATCATATCCCTTTGGAGAAAATCACTTTGACATAGCCACTGAGCATGGGAATGCTCGACTCAGGACATGATTTTAGTAGTTTTATATATATGTGTTGTATCAGGTTTCCTGTACCACTCGAAGCTTTGATCCTCTCTCTCTTTGTGTCGAAGAAGGAAAATTAGAGTTAAGTAAAGTATTTCGGCCATCATCACAGCCTCTGATCTCACACTTAGGGGGCATCTGTTATACAACAAATTGACCCCCTCATCAGCTCAGAGGGGAAAGACATGATAGTTGATGCAAAAACCAAGATCACATGCCTTGCTTCCACACTAATGTTGGCTATACACTGACAACCTGCTTTATAAATCTTCTTTGCAAGCCTAAGGGTGTGTTAGTGACTCAACTAACTCTAGTTGCTAGTTCAGGAATAGCGTTAGTGGATCCTAATGAAGTTCTAAGGGTTAAAGGAGCGAATTGACTCATAATATCTAGATATTTGCTCCTAAATATACTCAAGAAAAGCAAGGAAACATCTCAAGTTCGACCTATTTGGGGGATTTCTAATCCTAATGAAGGAGGCAAATGGGAAAGATCTGAAAAGCATGTCATCTTCATTGCTTTTACCCTAAGGAACTCATGGAGGACCTTGGAAAATGTAACTCAATTTCTACATAAGCAAAGCTAGGGCTATGATGATAGAGGTCAAATCATTTGAAAGGATAGCATACTTGATTGTTGAGCATTATCTCAAATCAAAAGAAGTTGGTAAGAAGGGAGAGAGAGAGAGAAGTTGGAGGGGTAAGGGAAGGCTAATGCAACAGATGGTTGTAATCACTCTTCTGACATTAATATAGAACTGTAGTGGTACTGTCTACTCCGTGGTGTTGATACTATCATTCATTTAGTTGTTTGTCCAATACCTTTTAGCGTGAGTAGCTTAGCTATGTGTAACTACATGTTCTTTTATGTATTCATGTATTAGTTATCAGAGTTGTATGCTGTGATTATGCTTGTCTCTTCTACATGCAGGACTTGATCTGGAGCCAGCTTAGGGGACTTCCACCTAGATGCATTGTGCTCTCCAGCAAATCTACATGAAGGATTGAGGTAATCTATTTGTCCTACTTTGATAGTTAGTTATTTTTTATGAACATGCATGTAACTTTGTGACGATTGCAGATAATCTTAGAGTCTACCAAAAGTCTTGGGAAGACCTTTGAGGGTATCTCCATTCTCCATACACCGTGCATTTTATCTTACAACAATTTGTAAGGTGACCATTCATGAGAGAAGCTTATGTAATTTTTCTTTCTTTTATTAATAAATTTCCGGAAGTGGTCGCGTTGGCTCAGGCTGTGGATTGTTTCCCTCTTTAATGGTTTTAATCATGTCAAGAATATTGGTGTATTGATCTATGATCTGTTTGTGAGCGATGTCCTTTGGTGTTCTATCTGAGGAACTTACCCTATAAATTCCTACATGGTATTAGAGATATTTGAGGGCTGCATCTGTTGGTGATTCAAATGTGAAGCCAGTACAACTGCATCTGACTGTTGTTTCCTAGATCTACTGTTTCTGACTACTTTTAGGCCGAGAGGACTTCTCTATTGTGTTAGGAGAATTTTTTCCAGTGAGAAACCCCTTTCATTTCATGCGAAAAGATTTCTGGTAGCCTTAGCTACATCATTTTTAGATTTGGAGGTATACCGTCTCTATTTGCAGTTTTAGTTCATCATCTCTCTGTTAATTTCGGTTAATTTAGCTCTCTATTTTTTATTACCAGATCTATACTTTTCATTTATGCATATGCTCTTTGCCCTACAACCCTGTGTGATTTGGGCAAATCAAAAACAAAAATGAAGGATTTTTCTCATGCATATGCTCTTTTCTGTAGCGCCTTAGTGTGATAACGGAAAATCAGAAACGTTGAGTAAAATATTTAGTTTCCGGCAAAAGCTAACCTCAAGCCATAAGGTTTTTATTTTTTTGCATGTCTGTGTTGGATTGTGTGTTTTTTTGTTTTGTAGGCAAAAATGGTTTTTTCAAGTAAGCATGCACTCCAAATCTTCAGTGACTTAAAAAAAAATTCCTTCCTCTTTTCAAAAAATTACTAATATTTTAAACTAGCTCACTTAGTCCAAATTACTTTAGAAGAATAGAGGTCTTGGGTTCAAATCTTTCTTTTTGTTGAGTTACCTTTTCAAAAATCACATGTAATTTATGTTTTAAAATTACTCTATGTAAAAGTGTTCTCACCCATTATAAAAAGTGAGTCACTTATAATTCTAAAGTCTCTTTATCTTTTATTTAAGTACAATAGTGGTAGCTCATAAAGTACCATTGTAAAATGACTTCACTTATTTATTAAAAGTGGTCACATAATTTAAAAAAAAGTGAGCTAATTAGATTAATTCTGAAGGGGGGGGGGGGGGGTGTTGTGGTGTTAAATATAACATTATCATTCACTTCCCCACATTCACGCACTTCGTCAGCATCTTCAACAACTTTTCTTCAAAAAGTCGTAACTTCTTCATCCGGAAGCTGTTTTTAGAGTTTTTTTTTTTTTAATTAACCTAATTTTTCGAGATATTTCCATTGGAATACTTAGTTTCAACATCTACAGTTTCATTTTTTGTTAAAATGGAAAGTCCATGCCAAGTTATTCTTAACAGCACCAACTACTTTCAATGAGTGTCCTACATGGAGGATTTACTTAGAAGTAAAGGTCTTTATAGAATAACCTCAGGCCAAGAGTCTAAACCTAAAGATGAAGATAAGCAAGCCAAATGGGAAAATAGGAAAGATCAAGCACGTGGGTTGATAGGGATGTCTATTTCTCTAGATGTTAGATTCCATATCGCACCCCTGATGAAGCAATGAAACAACTCAATAAATTTTTTGGAATTAAAAATGAAATTAGAGCCTATCAACTCAAAAATGAGTTGCTTACATTGGACCCCAATAATTTTTCTTCCATTGAAGATTTTTTGTCCAAGTTCAAGACTGTTAGACTTCTATTGGAAGGTGTTGAGGTTAAGAAAGAAGATGGTAGCCTTATTTATTCCATTCTTACTAAGTTGGGACCAACCTACTTTGTGTTTGTTTCCACCTTCCATTCTACTAGAGAAACCTTTATTTCTCAAGGACAATACTACAAGTCCCCCTTTTTTGATGCCTTTTGTGATTCTTTAATAAGAGAGCAAGAAAAACTCTTACATCTTGGTCTTCTTAATCTTGGAAACTCTTCTAAGAAAGCTTAGCCACCCAGCAGCAACTAAGTTCAGAGAATCCTAGGAAGTAAAATCCTAAAAAGAATGGTCCTAAACCAACCAAGGGTCCTAAGCACTTTCAATCTCAAAATGAAAAATCAATTCAACAAAATAATAAGGAAAATAAAAAGAAATGGAGGAAGATTGATAGACATTGCAACTTTTGTAATCGAGATGGCCACTTAGAATGCAAATGCTTTAAGAAGATGGAAGCTTTGGAAGCAGCAGTGAAGAAGCATAACATCCATTTGGAGCACTCTTCAACTTCAATTTCAGGAATAACACTTTCTGCATGTGGTTGTCAAGCATCTCGGTCTGGTTATGCACTAAATGTATCTTCTTCTTCTCATTCTCAGGAGTGGCTCATTGATTTTGGAGCTTTTGATCACATAGCAAAAAACAAAGTCATATTTTCTTCTTTAAATGATTATAGCAACAAAAATATATATGTTGGTGATGATAGATCTCTTAGTGTTGTAGGGACTAGAACTATTCATATAGAAAATGGTCAATTTAATGATGTATTATGTGTTCCAACCCTATCCTGCAACCTTCTATCTATATATCAGAGAACTCATTTAGGTGAAGGTAAAACCATTGAATTTTCACCTCACGATGTAATAATTAAGGACCTAAGAGATCCTAGATAGATTTTAGCTACTAGCATTGCTGATGATTCTACAAGGTTGTATAAGTTTAACAACTTTGGGTCATCAACTCTTCTCTCAGTATTTGTTTCTCATAATGATGAAGTGAGCAAACTTTGGCATGAGCGATTTGGTCACTTAAACTATTGCTCACTTCAAAATCTATGTAAAGAAAATATGGTGTCAGGTCTTCCTACGATATCTTGTAGAGATGGTGTTTGTTCCAGATGTATACTCAGAAAACATCATCAACATAGTTTTGAAAAACATGCCTCTTGGCATGCCTCAACCCCTTTATATCTTGTGCATAGTGATTTATGTGGTCCACTTCCAGTTGTTTCATTCTCTGGCTACAAGTATTTCTTAACTTTCATTATTAATTTCTCTAGATGCACTTAGGTATACTTCTTAAAACTCAAGAGTGAAGTATTTAACATGTTCTTGGCCTTTAAGATCTTTGTTGAGAAACAATATGGACATCAAATTCTTAAGCTAAGATTTGATAATGGCAGAGAATATGTTAACAAAAAATTCATTAACTTTTGCACTGAGCTTGGAATTAAAATGCAACATACTGTTCCATATACTCCACAACAAAATGGTGTAGCTAAAAGGAAGAATCACACCTTAAAGGAAATGGCTAATTGTATGCTTCAATCTAAAGGGCTTAGTCTTAATTTTTGGGAAGAAGAAATTAATTGTGCAAATTACATAGTAAATCGCACTCCTACTAAGGTTTTAAAGAATATCACTCCAGAAGAAGCATGAAGCTCAATTAAACCAGATGTAAAACACTTTCGTGTTTTTGGAAGTGAAGCATGAGCCCATATTCCCGATGAGAAACATAAAGCCTTAGAACCTAAGAGTGAAAAATGTATTTTTGTTGGATATTCTGAAGATGTCAAAGGATATAGACTTCTTTCACCTAAATCCAAAAATGTTATCATTAGAAGAGATGTAAAGTTTTTTGAAATTATATTGGCCTACGAGCCTAGTTCAGCGAATGTGCCACCTCTCTCTATCCCTTCTACTTATGAAAATATTTCTTCTTCAGGTGATGACAGTGAGGATGAAAATATTCCCCCACCTTCTCAGTATCCTCCTTTAGCTCCTCAGCTTCCAAAATGGGTCTATGCTACTCGAGATGCAGCAGGTTCTCTTGCGGCTGATCCTATAGATCAACAACGTACACGTTCTCAGTTCGATAGAGCCTCTTCTTTATTGGCTCAAGCTTCAGCGAATTATGATCTTGAAACCTTTGCAGAAGCTTTAAGCCATCTAGATTGGGACTGAAACCTTCTCCCCTTTTACCAAAATGAACTCTATCCGCCTTGTTCTTACCCTTGCTGCCTCTTCCAAATGGGAAGTCCATTAATGGATGTTAAATCTGCCTTCTTGCATGGGGACTTGCATGAAGAAATATATATGGAACAAAATCTTGGCTTTATAAAAATAGACTCTAGCCTTGTAGATTGGCTTAAGAAATCCCTTTATGGTCTCAAGCAAGCCCCTCGGGCTTGGTATGCCAAAATGGATAGCTTTATTTTAGATATTAGCTTTTCTAGGTGTCATTCTGACAATATTGTCTACACCAATAAAGTGGGTAAGTCTCTTATCATTCTTGTTCTTTATGTTGATGATCTTATCCTTACTGGTAGTGATCCCAACCTTATAAACCATGTGAAGTCCAGCCTTAAAAAAGCAGTTTGAAATGACAGACTTAGGACACTTGCATTATTTTGTTGGTCTACAAGTCTTGCAATCCAAGGAAGATATTGCACTTTCCCAGTCCAAGTATGCCTGTGATCTTCTATGCCACTTTCACATGGAAGACTGTAAGCCAGCCCCTTCTCCCTTTCAGTCTGGAGAAAATCTTTCAATCACTTGTACTTCCCCTGAAGTTGATGCTACCTTATATTGTCAGCTTGTAGGGAAACTTTTGTATCTGACCCATACTCATCCTGACCTTTCCTTTGTTGTTGGCCTTATTGCTCGGTTTATGAAAAACACACATGAAAATCATTGGAAAGTGGCTAAAAGAATACTTCGTTATGTTAGAGTACAGTTCAGTTTGGGATTCATTACAGTGCAATAGCATCTCCTCTATTGGTTGGGTTCACTGATTCCGATTGGGTTGGCGATCCTGATGATCGGAAGTCTATTGCCAGTTATGTCTTCACTCTTGGTTTTGGACCTATTACATGGGCTTGCAAGAAACAAAGTGTCATTTCTATTTCTTTAGTAGAAGTAGAGTATCATGGGGTAGTAGAAGCTAGTAAGGAAGCCCTGTGGCTTCATCAGATCTTGTCAGAGTTTGGCTTTCAATAGCAGCATCTGACTACACTTTGGTGTCATAATCAAAGTGCCATTCAACTATGCAAATATTCAATCCAACATCAGCACAGAAAACACATTGAACTACACATGCACTTCATTAGAAAGCTCATTCATGACCATGTTCTTGAAGTGCAATATTGTTCAACCAATGATCAAGTTGCAGACATCTTTACAAAGGCTCTCATAGAGGCGAAGTTTACTAAAATTTTATTTATGGTTGGAGTTCAAGAAGTTGTCACTAAAGGGGGATAGGCTCTAATGCCTCCTTCCTTCTATTATTGTGTCATATTTTTACATCCTTCAATCCTATCCCAAGTTGTTCTTAAGGGGGGATGTTAGGATATTTCGACACATAGGAAATAGTTAAGTATAACTTGGTCTAGTGTAGAGTTAGGTAAAGTGTGTTTCTTAACTATGTACTTTTGTAACTTACAATCCAACAGTCATGATATGTTCTAGACATGAAGTGATCCGATGGTTCATTCTCTCATCGGTATTACTGACACTTGATCCATGGCTTAAGACTCGATTGGTCCATGATCTCTATTTAAAGAGCATGGAGGGTCATTTGTAAGGTGACCGTTCATGAGAGAAGCTTATGTAAATTTTCTTTCTTTTATTAATAAATTTCCTGAGTGGCTGCATTGGCTCAGGCCATGGAATATTTCCCACTTTGAGGGTTTTAACCACGTCAAGAATACTAGTGTATTGATCTATGATTTGTTTGTGATCAGTGTCCTTTGGTATTCTATCTGAGGAACTTACCTTGTAAATTCCTACACCAAACATACATCCACATAGTTATCATATATTTAGGATCATTAATTAATCATCCTTCTACTAGGATGATTCTCAACAAATTACTTTTTAAATGAAATGGCATCATATACATTCATTTCATCATTAACATATTCATGAAAAATAGAATATACATATGCCAAATAGTAGTAAGGTTGTGGATACTTCCTTCCTATGCCATTTCTAGGAAGCACCCTAGAAATGAATGTCCATTGAATCTTATCGAGATATGCTCGGCCTTTGAGGAAAACCACTCCACAGGAAAGTTCCCCTCTCTTCCTGGATTGAAAGTTGTGTATCAACAAACTAGAGGTGTGGTTGAACAAATTTGTTGTATCAACAAAAGGATGCCTCAAGGACCTCGACCATGCTAGCAGGGCATGCAAGGGGCATCCTATTCATATTACAACCCCAACCAAAATGCATCCATTCCCCCTTAGTGTCCTCCTACTCATCCTTAATGGTCCACATGTTATCCCTGGTCTTTTGCACCTCAATATCATTCCCAACCTGTCAATCAATCATTTTAGCCATATTCTCCCCCACAACCTCAGTGGAATACACCATCATAGGGGTGGATTCCCCCATACAACCAATCTCTAGCCTCACTGCATCCACCTCCATCTCAACCAAAAATCCTTCACCCTTCCCTACCTAAGAAACCTCATATGTTTGCTTAGCCAAATCCAGACTTGAACAACAAGCAGACACAACAATTCTATAGTGGAGAGACATCTTACCCTGCCTATGCTATGGAAATTCAAGAAATCAACCTAAGGTCTGGAAGAATTCTTCGAGATAATCGACCTCCATCTCCACCTGAGGAGCTTGAAGAGGAAAAGGAAGAGAGTGTTCCTCAAGCCAATCCACCTCATTTTACTGAGAGACTAATACATCCTAGCCATCACACCCCAGAAGAGACTGAACTTCTGGTTGAATTGAGAAAATTGTGTGTTAAAATCCCACTCCTCCAAGTTATCAAGGATGTCACCATCTACAACAAGTTAATCAAGGAGAAATGCTTCAAACTTTCTTGGGAGAAGGAAGAAAGACACCCCTACCATTAATTTCATTAGAAATCTATCTGACTTAATGTTAGGGAATGTGATTTGCATGAAGTATCTAGACCATGGACATCCTGTGGTAGATGTACACATTGATGGTATCATTGTCCCCCATACCTTGATTGATCTTGGGGTTGCCATCAATGTTATGACTAGGGAGACTATGCTTAAACTGAATCTCCAAGGATCATTAAGGAAGACCATAATAGTCTTGCAACTTGTAGAAAGATCTACAATATGACATAGTAATCACTAAACCCCTTGTTAATGATATTAGAGAAGGAGGTGAGGAAAAGGAGAATTAAAAATTACAAGAAATAATAAGGGTGACTCTCACGGGGAGAAGCATAGTCTTTCCATCAATGCCAAAGGGGGAGAATGTTGGAAATATTGGCATTGATGTCAAATGATCATAGTCATATTGATGAGATTGCTTGATGATTATTGTTAATTTTTCAAATTTTTTATGCTATGTCAATTACTTTAGCCCAATTTAATTCTTCAATAAGCAAAATCTTCAATAAAAAATAATTCTTCCAATAATAAAAAATAATTGAAGATAGAACAGTAATTGCAATGACAATATGAGACAATAAAGAACATCAACAAGAGACACCAATTTTGTCAAAGATGAGGGAAAAACTCCACAAGGGGAAAACTGAAAATTCTTTTCTGTTAGACTGTCTTCAAATGTATAGTAGATATTACAATGAGCCAAATCCATAAACAAGAGTTAGAGTCAAGACTGTGACTTATCCAACAAATCAACCAACCAAGATTCGATATTCCAATGATGAAAAAGTCAACTCTCCTCAATTGTCAAAATCTGCAATCTATCTAAGTCAATAATAGTCAAAGTGTGCCCTAATCAGTCCATAAAGTCAATATCAACTCCTCCAATAAGCTCAATCAAGTTAGAAATAAATGTGGCCTCAAGTGCTAGTCAAATTCAACCCAAAACAGTCCAAGAAAACCTTGTCAAACTCAGTCAAATGAGAGAGAAATTATTCAGTCAATCTTTGTGGTCAACCCTGAAGTCAATGCCAATCGAATAGCCCATATCAACTTGGTTTTTGTGCCATTAAAATAGGCCTCAAGAAATATGTAGTCAATCCCTGTGGTCAAACCAATGGTTAACCCTCAAGTCAATGCCACATTTTCATTCAAACATCTCAGATCATCTTGGTTTTTCCTCAAGAAATCAAAATTTTCCTATTCAAAAGATAAAGTCAAACTCGGTCAAATTGATGCCAAAGTCTCCAGCAAAAATGTAATGTGAAAAATGCCTCCAAGGACCCTTTCAAGTGTTAAAAAGAAACTGCCTCAGACTTGTACGAACCAATAAAAATTGAGAGAGAAGAAGAGATGTTGTGATGTGATGTCCAAATGAGCTTGAGGTCACTTTTATTTACATGTGACTTTGAAGGGGCAATTTGTCATTAGTTTGGCCTTGACAATTTGTGTACCTATGGGCTTGACTTAAAAAATGCACTTTTTCTTATCCAAATTTAGTGCTTCCAAGGTCAATTTTGGTCCTCTTGGAAAGAGGAATCTAATCCAAGAATTGGAATTTATCACTGAGATTCCAAATTGATAGTCCCTCTCAACTAAGGAGAAATTCCAACCATATCATATTACCATCACAAATATCTCATCATCAAATCATGTCTCATCTCTAATCATCTCAACTCAACTCTATCTACTGAATAATTCTCGAATCTAAAGAAGAAGAATCATGGAGAGCTAGAAATACCACCCTACATCAAGAAATAGGCGAGATACAACTTATTGAGCAAGGATCACAAACATCCCATTGTGTAATCAATGGGTGAGATACCAATTTCTATTAGAGGTAAGGATCACTTCCATCCTATGCCTACTGATCTTCGCAACAATGACCCTTAAGAGTAATGTGGTAGAACATCTACATAATAATTTGAACTTGGGTGAGATACTTGAATTACCAAAGGTAAGGATCGCATGCCCCAAGCTGTTACAGATCTATTTGGGCACATCAAATCCCAAAATTCAGATCAGTGACTTAGGACTCATCAAACGCTAAAATAATTTGTTTCATGCCCTCAACAAGTTAACCCTTTGAATGCCTCCTTCCTAGACAGTTTCATGACTTGAAGACATCCAAAAATTTCCTCTAGAGGGACCAGTACAGGTAATCCCTTATGAAGGTGCACTACAAAGTAGTTGAGTCCACTGCCAGGGTGCTCTACAGAGCACTTAGACTTCCTTTCACCTGCGCTGGGTGAGCATGAGCGAAATTCACATGGGGTTTGGGGAATATTCTTATCTTTTGGAGTCATCTATAAGTTTCCTTGTCTTATCAACTCCTATGAGCTCGAAAATGGATGAGGAATGAGTTAAGGATCATCCTATAATCTCATCCCTTCCTCCATAGAACTAATTCTAAGTATGGAAGTCCATTAAATATCACCATTAATGAAAAAACCTCCTTCATCTTCATATAAATTGACCACTCATCTAAGTGACCAGAGGCTGGACTATGTTGAATTCTAAGGATATAATGTTGCTATGAGATTTGGCTTTGAAGCAAGTATTGTGATGCTACAAGTTTGTCATGCTTTTGATGTGATTTGGATGGGATCGAAGATGGAGGAATGAATTTGAATCAAACACTGATCGTTGTAATTCCTTCTTCTTCTAATAAAGTGTTTGAATCTTTTTCCATATGACGTGTTCTTTCATAATGCTTATATGTATGAATTGCTTATGATTCCTTTCATTTATATCCAATGGATCGTATGCTTTGATTGGTTTTCGTCTTCTGTTGTGTTGACAGGGTACTTTTCAAGCAGTTTAAGTATGGGAAGGAGTGACAGAATTGATACAAGGGAGACGAGAGGAAAGCAGAACTATAGGTAGGCCTTCTATCCTCTCTTCTTATCTATTGCTTATAGGGAAAGTCTAAAACAGTTTAAACTGTTGTTCTAGGGACAACTACTTGTCTAGTGAATTAGTATTTATTCATAGATGCTAAATTCTCCAAAACACAAGCCTCCTCAACCCATTGGCCAGATGGAGAGGGATAATCCCAATAAGCCCAACCTATGGGTATGATGCCAACTAGGGTATACTATGCTAATCCTGGCAGGGGGGGTACCCGAATTTTCATGAAATACAAGGATCACACACACCTATTTCCTAGAGATCCCTCAACCTCAGGAGCCATCAACTATCCATTCTCACCTTGGAAGTGTTAGGATATTCCGACACATAGGAAATAGTTAAGTATAACTTGGTCTATTGTAGAGTTAGGTAAAGTGTGTTTCTTTACTATGTACTTTTGTAACTTACAATCCGATGGTTACGATATGTAGTGATCCGACGATTTATTCTCTCCTTGGTATTACCGACACTTAATCCATAGCTTAACACCTGATTGGTCCATGATCTCTATTTAAAGAGCATGGAGGGTGATTTGTAGATTAACTGTTCATGAGAGAAGCTTATGTAAAATTTCAATCTTTTATTAATAAATTGCCTGAAGTGGCCGCATTGGCTCAGGCCGTGGACTGTTTCCCTCTTTGAGGGTTTTAACCACGTCAAAAATATTGGTGTATTGATCTGTGATCTATTTGTGAGCGGTTTCCTTTGGTTTTCTATTTGAGGAACTTACCCTGTAAATACCTACATGGTATTAGAGCTATTTGATGGCCGCGTCCATTGGTAATCCAAATCTGAAGCCAGTAGAATTGCATCTGACTGTCGTTTCCTAGATCTATTGCTTCTGACAACTTTCGGGCCGAGATGACTGCTCTATTGTGTTAGGAGCATATGTTCCAGTGAAGAACCCCTTTCGTTTCATGCGAAAAGTTTTATGGTAGCCCTAGCTATGTCATTTTTAAGATTTGGAGGTATACAATGTTTATTTGCAGTTTCTAGTTATATTCTCTCTGTTTATTATTTCGGTTTATTTAGCTTTTTTTTATTACTGGATCTATACCTTTCATCTCTGCATATGCTCTTTGCCCTGCGACTCTATGCAATCTGGGCAAATCAGAAACAGAGAGGAAGGATTTTTCTCATGCGTATGCTCTTTCCTGCTGCGCCTTAGTATGATCTCGGAAAATCAGAAACATTGAGGAAAATATTTAGTTTCCAGGTAAAGCTAACTTCAAGCCGTAAGGTTTGTTTTGTTTTGTATGTCCGTGTTGGGTTTTGTGTTTTTTTTTTTGTTAGGGAAAAACAGTTTTCTCAAGCAAGCACGCAACTCAAAGCTTCAGTGACTTCAAAAAAAAAAAAAAAAAAAAAAAAAAAAAAAAAAAAAAAAAAAAAAAACCCTTCCTCTTTTCCAAAAATTACTACTTTTAGTTTAGCTCACTTGGTCCAAAGCTAATTTATGAAAGTAGAGGTCTTGAGTTCAAGTCTCTTTTTTGTTGAGCTAATTAGATTAAGTTTGGAAAGGGGTGGATTTTTTTTTAACATTATCATTCATTTCTGCACATTCCCGCACTTCGTCGGCATATTCATCAATTTTTCTTCAAAAAGCCATAACTTCTTCATCCAGAAGCCGCTTTTAGAGCTGTTTTTCTTTAACCAGCCTAATTTTTCGAGATCTTTCCATTGGAACACTTAGTTTCAGCATATATAGCTTCATTTTCTGTTAAAATGGAAAGTCCATGCCAAGTTATTCTTGATAGAACCAACTACTTCCAATGGTGGTCCTACATTGTGGATTTACTTATAAGTAAAGGTCTTTACAGAATAGCCACAGGCCAAGAAACCAAATTGGAGGATGAAGATAAGGCAGCTAAATGGGAAAATAGGCAAGATCAAGCACGTGGGTTGATAGGGATGTCTATTTCTCCAGATCTTAGATTCCATATTACAGAACTTGATACTCCTGATGAAGCAATGGAACAGATTACTAAAGTTTTTGTAATTAAAAATGAACTTAGAGCCCATCAACTCGAAAATGAGTTGCTTACATTGGACCCCAATAATTTTTCTTGCATTGAATATTTTTTGTCCAAGTTCAAGACCCTTAGAATTCTCTTGGAAGGTGTTAAGGTTAAGAAAGAAGATAGTAACCTTATCTATTCCATTTTTACTAAGTTGGGACCAGCCTGCTCTGTGTTTGTTTCCACCTTCCATTCTACAAGAGAAGCCTTCATTTCTCAAGGACAAGACTACAAGTCCCCTTCCTTTGATTCTTTTTGTGATTCTTTAATAAGAGAACAAGAAAAACTCTTACACCTTGGTCTTCTTAATCTTGAAAACTCTTCTAAGAAAGCGTTAACCGCCCAGTAGCAACCAAATTCAAATAATCCTAAGAAGTTGTATCCTAAAAGGAATGGTCCTAAACCAAACAAGGGTCCTAAGTAATTTCAGCCCCAAAATGAAAAATCATTTCAACAAAATAATAAGGCAAATAAAAACAAAGGGAAGAAGACTGATAGACATTGCCACTTTTGTAATCGAGATGGCCACTTAGAATCCAAATGCTTTAAGAAGATGGAAGCCTTGGAAGCAGCAATGAAGAAGCATAACATCCATTTGGAGCACTCTTCAACTTCAACTTCATCTTCAGGAATGGCACTTTCTGCATGTGGTTGTCAAGCATCTCGGACTGGCTATGCACTAACTGTATCTTCTTCCTCTCATTCTCATGAGTGGCTCATTGATTTTGGAGCTTCTTATCACATGGCCAAAAACAAAGCCATGTTTTCTTATTTAAATGATTGTAACACCAAAAATATATATGTTGGTGATGACAGATCTCTTAGTGTTGTAGGGACTGGAACTGTTCATATAGACAATGGTCAATTTAATTATGTATTATGTGTTCCAACCTTATCCTGCAACCTTCTATCTGTGTATCAGATAACTCATTCAGGTGAAGGTAAAATCATTGAATTTTCACCTCACAATGTTGTAAGTAAGGACCTAAAATATCCTAGACAGATTTTAGCTATTGGCATTGCTGATGATTCTACAAGGTTTTATAAGTTTCACAACTTTGGGTCATCAAATCTTCCCTCGGTATTTGTTGCTCATAATGATGAAGTGAGCAAACTTTGGCATGAGCGATTTGGTCACTTAAACTATCGCTCCCTTCAGAATCAATGTAAAGAAAATATGGTGACAGGTATTCCAATGGTATCTTGCAGAGATGGTGTTTGTTCCGGACGTGTACTCGGAAAACATCATTGGGACAATTTTGAAAAACGTGCCTCTTGGCACGCCTCAGCCCCTTTATAGCTTGTGCATAGTGATTTATGTGGTCCACTTCCAGTTGTTTCATTCTCTGGCTACAAGCATTTCTTAACTTTCATTGATGATTTCTCCAGACGCACTTGAGTATACTTCTTAAAACTCAAGAGTGAAGTATTTAACATTTTCTTGGCCTTTAAGGCCTTAGTTGAGAAGCAACCTAGACATCAAATTCTTAAGCTAAAATCTGATAATGGCGGAGAATATATTAACAAACAAATTCATCAACTTTTGCACCGAGCATGGAATTCAAATAAAACATAATGTTCCATATACTCCACAACAAAATGGTGTAGCTGAAAGGAAGAATCGCATCTTAAAGGAAATGGCTAATTGTATGCTTCAATCTAAAGGACTTAGTCTTAATTTTTGGGCAGAAGCAATTAACTATGCAAATTACATAGTAAATCGCACTCCTACTATGGTTTTAAAGAATATCACTCCAGAAGAAGCTTGGAGTTCCATTAAACCAGATGTAAGTCACTTTCGTGTTTTTGGAAGTGAAGCATGGGCCCATATTCCAGATGAAAAGCATAAAGCTTTAGAACCTAAGAGTGAGAAATGTACTTTTGTTGGATATTCTGAAGATGTAAAAGGTTATAGACTTATTCCATTTAAGTCCAAAAATGTTATCATTAGAAGAGATGTAAAATTTGATGAACATAAATCGGCCTGCGAGCCTAGTCCGACGGATGTGCCACCTCTCCTATCTCTTCTACTTTTGAAAACATTTCTTCTTCAGATGATGAAAGCGAGGATGACAATCCTCCCCCACCTTCTCAGGATCCTCAACTTCCAAAATGGGTCCGTGCTACTCGGGATGCAGCAGGTGATCTTGCCGGTGATCCTACAGATTAGCGACATACACGTTCTCAGTTTGATAGAGCCTCCTCTTTACTGGCTCAAGCTTCAGTGAATTATGATCTTGATACCTTTGCAGAAGCTTCAGGCCATCCAGATTGGGATGCAGCTATGAATGAAGAATATCGTTCATTATTGACAAATGATACATGGGATCTTATTCCTCTACCAAAGGGACGAAAACTTGTTGGATGCAAATGGGTTTACAGAACCAAGTATGGACCAGATGGGAAAGTTGATAAACATAAAGCTCGTCTTGTTGCTAAGGGTTTTTCACAAGTTGAAGGCATTCACTATACTGAAACCTTCTCCCCTGTTGCCAAAATTAACTCTATCCGCCTTGTTCTTTCCTTTGTTGCCTCTTTCAAATGGGAAGTCCATCAGATGGATGTTAAATCTACCTTCTTGCATGAAGAAATCTATATGGAACAACTTATTGGCTTTATACAAACAGACTCTAGTCTTGTATGTCGGCTTAAGAAATCCCTTTATTGTCTCAAGCAAGCTCCTCGGGCTTGGTATGCCAAAATGGATAGCTTTCTTTTAGAATCTGGCTTTTCTAGGTGTCATTTTAACAATACTGTCTACACCAAGAAAGTGGGCAAGTCTCTTATCATTCCTGTTCTTTATGTTGATGATCTTATCCTCACAGGTAGTGATCCCAACATTATCAACCATGTGAAGTCCAGCCTTAAAAAGAAGTTTGAAATGATAGACTTAGGACACTTGCATTATTTTCTTGGTCTTCAAGTCTTGCAATCCAAGAAAGGTATTTCCCTTTCCCAATCCAAGTATGCCTGTGATCTTCTACGCCATTTTCACATGGAAGACTGTAAGCTAGCTCCTTCTCCCTTTCAGTCTGGAGCCAAACTTTCATTCACTTGTACTTCCCCTAAAGTTGATGCTACCTTATACCGTCAACTTGTAGGAAAACTTTTGTATCTAACCCATACTCGTCCTGACCTTTCCTTTGCTGTTGGCCTTGTTGGTCGGTTTATGCAAAACCCATGTGAAAGTCATTGGAAATCAGCTAAAAGAATACTTCGTTATGTTTGAGGTACAATTCAATTTGGAATTCATTATAGTGCCGAAGCATCTCCTCTATTTGTTGGTTTCACTGATTTCAATTGGGCTGGTGACCCTGATGATCGGAAGTCTACTGTAGGTTATGTGTTCACTCTTGGTTCAGGACCTATTACATGGGCTTGCAAGAAACAAGGTG